>RJWJ010011057.1:0-45356 GCA_004363605.1 Indri indri
AAAAAAAAAAAAAAAAAAAAAAAGTTTGGAACCATTAAAAGCCATATTTAAAACAAAATTATGTAGGAAGTAATCGCAATACAATGTTAAGAGAAAAAAAGCAGGGTAAAAACTGTGCCAAATTAATCCCTATTTAATTTTTAAAATTACAATATATATTATATGCAATGTATGTAACATTAAGTTAAAGTAATTTCTTTGTGTGGGTGGTGAAACAACAGTGATCTTTATTTTTTTTTCCTGAATGTTCAAAGTTATCTAAAATAAGCACCATTTTTGCAATCAGAAAAAAATATTTAAATACAAATAATGTTTCTTTGTCTCTACTCCTGTTAATGTATATCAAAAGTTACTACTAAATATTTAACTAGTTAGTTAATCCCCCATCAGGGAAACCAAAGAATATACTTCATGTTTAATTTTACCTTCAAGTGCAAACACTGATGAAAGGGAAACATTTAATAAATAATATTTCTATTCAAAAGTGCTGAGGCAAACAAAGTTGATGGGAACACTCTCTGCTGGTAATAATTAAAATTGAAAACTATAATATTTTGTACCTATTATTCTCAAGTTTTAGACCTAAAAGACATAAATCTGATATAAGGAATAAACCTTAAATATGATCCAATTAATATAAATAACTGGAAAAACAATTGAAATAATTTCCACAATTATGAGCATTGCATTGCATTTCTAAGACTAATGTCCTTTACCCGCATTTGTCAGAGCTCCCTGCATTGGACACATTTCATCCAAAACTGTGCATTAAGGTGCTGTTTCCACTGAGGACTCATCTTTGCCTTTCCTAGGAAAACAAAACAATTCTCCCTAAAGGATTTCCTAATATTCCGGTAGCACACTTTCTAACAGTGTGTTCAGTAACTGGCCTACTTGTGCTAAGAAATTCTAAACAAGCCACTTCCTACATGCAGACCAGATATAAACTGTTCCAGGCCCAGGAGCAAGTATTCATGACCCACACTGCCGAGGTTAAAGGGAAAAGAACTGACAGCTCAGAAGAAATGGTTCACAGAAATGATGAGAAATTAGGGCAAAAAATAGGGAACAGGTGGAGCCACACGTTAAGAGGCGCTCAGAGCCCTGTGGAGCAGCCAGAAGTGAGGAGAGAAGATTCTGGTCGCTGCAGGTCCTGGTTACCGAGCAAAAAAAAAAGTTAAAAAAAAATAGAGAGCTGGGAACATTCCACACCAGGGACTATGGAAGTTTAAGCAGCATTAAGTCCACGCGCCTTGGGAGGATGCCAAGGCTCTCTGGATACTGTGGGGGCCACGAAAGTGGGCTGATGCCGCGATGCCTTCTGGAAATTGACGGGTGGGGTCTCCGAGGGCATGTGGGTAAACCTACCAGGGGAAAGCCTTTGAGAACTTCTGGAGAGGTCTAAAGAGCCAGGAGACGATCAAGACGGGCACTTCATCCCCATGAGGGGCAGGGTGAGCCAGACTTCGGGGAGACAGCCCGGACCGACAGCCGCGATGGGTCCACGCACGTGGCGTAGAGGGCAGCTCAGGTGGGACAGGAGAGGGGCGGAAATGTCCATTAACAGAGCAGCTCGTTTTGGTTAGGGACCGCGCGCTTTGGAGAAGGCAGGTACGGCTGGGAGGGAGGTAGAGGCCTCACAGCATGGAGCAGGAGCCTCCGGACAGCCCAGCTAAGGCGTGCTGACTTTATTCACCAGGCAGTGGCAGACCACGGAAGACTGCAGCGGGGGCTGTGGTATCAGAACAGTGCCTCTGGAAGACGGAAGAGTGGAAGTGAGTTTGCACGGGGAGGGCAGGAGAACATGGGGAAGCCAGTTAGGAGGCAGATGAAACCATGCAGGTGAGAAGAAACACTGACCCTGGCAACGGAGGCAAGGGGATGGGGTGCAACTGGTAACTACTCACGGTGAAGAGGAAGAGAGGAAGATGGCAAGATGTTGCTGAGAAAGAGAACGGATGAAGAGAGAGGTTTAGAAAGAGAGCATGTCTAAGGAGATCACATAAAACGGGAATTTGATTAAGAAATTCACAGAGGCCTTTGAATCCCTTCCTAACCATGCCTCTTAATCTGAAGTGGCTATCTGCATTAACGATCAGTAACGGAGGCCACACACAGTAGGCACTCAGTCAGCTTGTTCACTTCCGTAATGCAGATCGGCTGTCACATAGCAGAGCAAAGAGGGCATCCTTCTTCGGGCAGCGCCCACAGCTCTGCTGCTGGGGCAGAATAGTTAGCACAGATGCCGGCGGCAGACCGCCTGCCAAAGCAGATTGCTTAAAGAAAGGGGAACTGCCAGGTCATGTGTCTGACCGGCTGGCATCACCCCACTCTCAACAGTGTCTGCAGACACACTCTGGGCTTCTTAGAGGTACATCATCTGATCTCCCTAATAGGCTGTCATGTGCTAAAAGATTAAGAAGAAGAATTCTTACATTGCCTAAGGCAACAGCATGGTTTGTGTTTTTAAAATTAGTTCACGGTGGCAAAGAAATCTCCTTAGGAAACATTATAAGATGAGTTATAAAACTTACTGTACTGAGTAAACACTAGCAGATGGTTGCCAACAAATCTTTAATTATCTTCAACTCATTATGCAGACATTAACCTTGACAAATCAATAAAGGTGAACTAATAAACTTGTGGGCTTACATAATTCAAATAGTTCCAAATCACAGAGAAGGTATACAGACAAATGTCGATCAAATCATTTAAGAGGGCTCCTCTTCATCCTTCTTAAAACTATATGGTAAAATTGCTGTGGAGTGACTACGTTTTGTTTTTTCCACCCTTTCTCTTTTTACACTGTAAGACGGACTAAGATAGGTTCCAAGCTATTAAACTATTTGTGATGTACAAGTCATCATCATAATTGGGGGCACTCTTTCTTCTGACCTTTGCAAAACTTTCATTTCCCAAATGTGACAGATAAGAAGTGCTTTTATAGCACCAATAACGATTTTTTCCTATGGGAACTTGCCAATTATAAGTTGAAAACGAAGGAAAGACCATACCGGATATCCATTTAGAATCTCAATGCACCTAAAATACGGCTGAAAAATTTAACAATCATGCTTAGAGGATAGTTCAGGTGAGTTAAGAATCTAACCTGGAGAAATATACATTAAAACAGTGCGAGGGCAAATATGTGCTCCCTTAGAACCTCGGCGGGATACTAAGTGCCCATAAAATGTGTCCACGACTGCATCTGCAACTATTAGTCTAAGTTCTTAAATACAAATAAATGGGGAAAATAAATCCATGGCACTGCTGTTTCAATAATACAAACTACAACACAGTTAGGGATCAAGTTCTTACCAACTCACCAGACTTCAGACATCATGAGGACTTTGTCTTATTTTTCTCATATTCTCAGTGCCTAGTATGATGCTCAGTACATGAGGGCCTTAATAAAAAAGGTGATACTTAACTGAAACCATTCAAATACCACAATAGTGTTTCAGTAAAGGACATTTGCGATAGCCCAGCTTTTCTCTAACGCTAAATCACCTTTTATGGGATCTTGATTTGACTCTTAATTTGACTCAGGTTTTCATTACTGGTACACGCTGAAGTAAAATTCATTCACTCACTTGTTCATCCATTCAGCAAGTATCTATTCATTTCTTCCTATGTCTCAGGCATTGCTCTAGCCCTCTACTGTCCCATATGGTAGGCACCAGTCACATGTGGCTACTGAGCATTTGAAATATGGCACATCCCAACTGAGATGTGCTATATGTGTAAATTACACACTGGATTTTCAAGAAAATTTAAAAAAAAATGTAAAATAACTAATAATGTTTCTGTTGATTATATTGGAAATAATTTAGATATATCAGGTTAAAAAACATATTAATTTGTCCTTTTAACTTTTTTATATGCTACTAGAAAATTTGGTTTATGATGATAATACTTTAAACAAAGCCCTTTTTTCAAGGACCTTACATTCTACTAGAAGAAGCCAATGGTAAACAAGTAAGTAATAAGCAAGATTATATAATTTCAGATAATGAAAAATTAATGTAAAGAAAATAAGGTAGGATAAGAGAAAAGAGAGTGACCAAAAAGGGATATATTAGAAAGGGAAGCCATGAAAGTCTATTCTAGGGAGGTGATAATCTGAGCAAGAAACATGAATGATAAGAAAAGATAGTCATATAATGACCTGGAGAGCTTTATAAGCAGGGGGGAAACTGCAAGTGCAAAGGCCCTGAGGTAGGAATGAGGTAGGTAAGATTGAACAACAGCAAGCAGGCCAGTCTGAGGCACAATGGGAGCAGAAGGAGAGGAGTTTAGAAGGCAGAAGAAGGCCAGGATACAGAAGGCCTGGTGAAAATTTAGGCTAAATTCTACACCTAAAGGAAAGCCATTGGAGGATTTTCAGTAGGGGGATCACATGATCTGACTTAAATGTTTGAAGATAATCCTGGCTGCTGTGTGGAGGACTGATTAAACAGGGATAAGAACAGACACAGGAACTCAGTCAGAAGATTCCCACGGCATTCCAGGTACAGTTTCCATAATTCAGAAGCAGTGGGGTTGAACTGATATTCACATATACCACTGGTAGCAGTATGAAAGGATTGAAAACTTTCTGCAAAGAAATACAGCAACATATATCCTGAGCTGTAAGGATATGTTCACAACTTTTCACAGAAATTACAAAAATGAATCCTAATAAAATAATGGGAAAGATGGAAAAAATAACACGTATGAAGGTATGTACTACAATTATATTTAAAATAGAACTAGGAACTTCCCATGTGTTCAACAGCAAATTAAATAAAGGATGAAATATCACATAACCATTAAATTACAAGTATGGAAACCGAGTAACCACAGATAATAGAATTCTCAACACATGAAATACAAAAGAATCTGTAGACAAACTATTGAAACTAATGGGAGAGTTCAGCAAGATTGCAGAAAAAGATGGCATGCTCAAAAATCAACACTTTCATATATACCGACTACAACCAACTAGAAAATATAGTTTAAAAAAATTCACATTGGCTACAACAAAAACTCTAAGGCAGGCAGAAATAAAAAATACGCAAGATGTTATAGAAAGAATAAACAATTTTTGAGAGACATTAAAGATGACCTAAATCAATAGTTAGAGTCAACATATCCATAGGTGGGTAGACTGAGTATGTTAAAGAAGTCCATCCCCCACCATTTAATCTATAAATTTCATATCATTCAAGTCGAATTTACACTGAAATTTTTTTTATAGAACTTGACAAGTTGTTTTTAAAAATTCATCTGAAGAGTAAAGGGGCCAAGAATAGCCAAAACTGTAACCTATTAAATATCCAAAATTTCTATAAAGCTACAGACTATGGCTTTAGACTAGGGTAAGGCTAGCAAGGCCTAAGGACAGATGCCTGCACCAATTCTGTGCCCTGGGCGCCCTGCCTGCCTATTACAGTCTTAGTTCTGCGATATTGACTTAAAAGTAGGTGAAACAAAACTAATGGCATAGAACGGGGCAGCCAAAATGGTCCCACATATGTACATTTTTAGAATACACAATAATACTGTGTATATACATACACACACTATGTGTATATGTATGTATATATACACATATCTTATACATATACATGTATAATGGACATACACATGAGGCAAGAGTATTAAAATATAAACAGGAAAGAAAAATAGAACCCTAAGAAGAGGAGTTACTTCTGGCGAATGATAAACGGAGTGAAGGGAATTGAATTGGGCACTAATATATTCATAGTTTTAAATTTTCTTTCATAAAAGTTTGCAGCCATATACAAGCACACATACACACACCTGGAGCACAACGCTAGAAATGCTAATTTTATAATTATAAGTGAAGAATAACACAAAATTGTATACATATATTCAAATTTTAACTATAATTATGTGTGGTCCATATGGGGGAGTGGAAATGCACAAATATGGGACTGGTTATTATATTAGAGTATGGAGATTATGGAGATAATTTTATTTTTTATTTTTTCCAAACTCCTGTTATATTACTTTAAAAGTGGTATTTAATATTTGACAAAGAAAGCATATTATAAATCTGTAAAAGCCAAAATTTAGAGCCTAAAATCATACCTAAAATATGTATTTTAGGATAAATTTTATTAATGCTAAAGAACTTGTGACTTGCAAGTATTCACCAAGATTAAGGAGAATCAAGTCTGTTGCTAATTCAAAATAACTGAATAAATTCATGTTAATTACACTAAATTTACACTTTATACTATAAAAAGTCCTTAAAATCTATTATTCATAAAGCATTATAGTGTAGAGGCATTTCTCTTATTAAATAAGATATAGTTTGGGGAGAGTTGTATATGTGTTATGCCTAGAAATGCCTCAATTACCTAAATAAAAAAATCTGTTCACATTTCACTTTAATTTCTATGAGAACCATCAGCACTGTTTTGGTTTCAATTTATTGGGCATTTACAAAATGAATAAAATAGATTTATGAAAATTTTAAAATAGTCTATGGACTTACTGTCCTCAGCATAGGAACTAACCTTAGAATAAGGTTCACTTCTTAAAATAAGAAAGTAACTAGAGGGGAAAAAAATATAAAAAGTTCTTCATCTGTGTTCAAACAAACTAAGATCCACAAAGGATACTATCTGCAGAACTAATACCTCAGAAGATATGACAGTAAGGGAAGGGATATCGTGGCCAGATAACCTGTGAAGTCCATAGTCCTCAGGGTGGATTTGAGGCCAAACATCAGCAACCGAAGGCTGGCGTCACAGCTCACCTTCTCCCAGCAACAGAACTATGCACAGGCCCTTAAATGTGAGGTTGGCCAAGGCCATCAGAAGGAAGCATGTCCTTTTACAGCAGCATGCTTGGACAGGAAGAAATGTCATTACCCAGGCATCTTAGGAAGCTATGTTAATTCTCCGCGGCTGACACAAAATGGTTCCAGAAATCTGCCTTTAACTGGGGGGGGGGGGGGGGGGGGGGGGGGGGGGGCGGTGAGGGGTGCTGACAATGGGCCACTGCTCTAAGCTGCTTCTCCCCTGGATGCACAAACAGAACAGAACCTGATACTCTTCCTCCCCTGGTTAATCCCTCATTAGAGTCATCACTCATTTCTTTGCTTGCTGAATATAGTTAAGCAGAAGGAGAAAGGGGAAGACTGGGAGTTTGGAATAAGCTTCAACATTAGAATTTAACACTTCCTTTTTAATGCAATGAGCTAAGACTATCATTAGCCTCCCTGACATACTCAATATTCATACTCACCTCTAATCCTCTACCTGTGCTGTTTCTTTCCTTTTCTGACGTTTTCAAATGCTACACAGATCAGGTCACTGCCCAGCTCCAAACTCAGCATTTGCCATTATCTTCCTTTGTCTTCACTGTCTTCCTGGCATCTGCATCACCCATCTGAACACCTTATTAACCAATGGCCCTACGTCAATCCCAAATTATCTCATTAGAAATTTGTGCCTCTGACAGGTGTAAGACCCTTGGGGACACCACATCTTGAGCAAAAATCATATTGTCAGCTTGATTCAGGCACTCCCCTTTCTACCCTGTGGCCCTAAAAATGATGCTAGGTATATATGCCTGACTCAGTTTGTTTGGCATTCTATTAACAGGGACACCAAATGACTAGAATTCCACATTAATGCAATATTGATAATGACTCTCAGGGACACTGAAAACTGTTCACAACCAAATAGAAGTTTAATTATGTTTAGTATTATTTTAGCAATTTAGAATATTAGATTATTTAGCAATTTAGCAATTTGGGTTATTAAAAAGCAAATAAAATTTAGCATTTTAACAATTTTGGTTATTAGAAAACTAATAATCCACAAAGGTGATTAAAGTGTCTCTAGCAATACATGATTTGTCCCCAGTACACCAATTCCCTGTATTTCCGGACCAAGATAATAGCTGTTTATTTGGATGTTCCCACCTGTAACATACGTGAAAAAAAATAATAATAAAAGGATAACACTTTTCATGGAAGACAACAAACAACTTTAGAATGCAGACTACACATCCTGCCTGTACTTTTGCACAATTAGAATGAGAAGTTCTCTTTCCCAATTGCCAGTGAGGTCCTCAAAGAATGTTCTCTTGGGAGGCTGCCAGCATGTTGTGTTGCTATCTGAGGAAGCATTCTGGGAGGTGCCCATGAGCTAAAGCAGCAAAGGGTTCCAACTCTAAAACATTTCAGGCATTTTAATTTTTATTGTGATTTAAACCATGTAAGCACAGCCCTCAGAAAAACAAAAACTTGGTTACCAAACTTTTCTTTTCCTTTAATGAGCCCATTTTTCTTCTAAGTATAAGCCATTGGATGGCGCCTTGCACACTCACATAAATTGATGTCAAAGCACAGATGACCACCATTCCCCACACCCCCACCACGCTACTGCATTTCAAACCTTATAATGTCTCCTTTTAGCTGCATTAGGAAAGCTGGCATGAGGTTTTTCAGTAGTCAATTCCTTCAGCAAGGCCTGCCTTTGTGGAAAAGGAAAAACTCACACTTAGCACACTGAGAAGCTGAATTTAAAAATAAATAAATAAATAAAAAGGAAGAGGAAATTGTTATAATTATAGAGAGAGCCTTTGAATGCAAATTCAGTTTTCCTTGGGGAAATTTGCATACTTTCTATAAGGAATCCCCAGCCCAAAAGTTCATATTATGCTTTTCAGCTACGGTCTTTAAAAGTGATACACTTGCCCAGGAATTACATAGGGGAACAGTCTATGAATGCGTTCCAGGCCTGGGCCAGATAGGCTGTTCATAAAAGAATGGATTTTACAAAGTGTTTTACAATATTTAAGAGGTGCATTGTCTATGCCAAAGGAACTGACAGTTATCAATTAGCAGGAGACAACCAATAAAGAGTAGGGTGTTTGTTTCAACAGGTCTCCAAAACTCAGCTAAACACTGTTCCTAAAGATAAATCATTTTAAAAGCTTTCTCTTTAGATGGTTAACACTTCCAACTAGACAGTAAAAATTGGTCATATTCGTCGTGAAATGCTAAGATTCAAGGATATTTTTATGATAACGGAAATGAAGAATAGGTAAAGGGAACATCCAAAATAATGACCCATTTTTAATTTAGTATAAATGTAAGGCAAAATGTGTCTTTGCCTTTAATTGTAGAAAAATATTTTAGATAATAAAATACCTTGAAGGAAAGGTGATAGTAATACTTCCATTTAGCGAACTTTAAGAAACATTAAATACACATTTCTCCCTACCTGATAGTGGAAAAATACTTTGAGAAGGCAATATACAATTTTAAATCTAAGTCACTATTTCTGTACAGATGAAATCCGTAAGTTTCTAAGAGAAACTTGCAGCAGGCCATTCTTCTCAAAGAGGCTATTTTCGCAATATAATAAATAAAATATTCTTAAATGAGCTACCCATCAACAGGAGAAAATTATCCATTTGCATTAAAAGAAGACTACTTTTGTCATGCCTTTCCAAAGCAAACAAGTTAGCAGTGGCTTTGGGAATTGTGAATCCACAAGCTTCAACAGCAATTGTCCAAAATTAAAGGTTTGTCAGAACGGGTGGATGGAAGGCAGAAACTAAATAAGTATAAACATTTTACACCTCAGACAGAACCTTTCAAGATTATCCCCAAGGGCTGAAATGATCTGTCACCTGGGCTAGACCCCAGCTTTATAAATGGAATTTTTATAAATGGAATTTTTATAAATGGAATATTTTCAAAAATAACAAGGAAGGAAAGCAATTTTTTGAAAAAATATTTTTTAAAAGTGGAAAACGTTCCTAATATATTAAGAACAAAAGGAGGTTACAAAAGCATGCGATCTCAGTTTTATAAAACAAACAAAACCAAAGGAAGCTAACACTGCTGTCTGCAGAACATCCCAGTACAACATCAGTAGGTGCACTGCCAAAGCTGGTTCTGTGTCCAATTCTTCTGGGGCTATGCCCAATGTACCTTTTCCAGGTAGAGGAAAGAGTCACAGAGCACTTTGAGGAGGTTCAGCACCGAGAAGGGTGTCTGTGACAAAGCTAACCGTAACATCATTCGACCTGGCATTTTTCAAACATGCATGACATGAAAGCTTCCCCCCACCTTCAGAACACCTATTGACATACTTAGCAGCTTCCCTTGGAAACAGTCTGTTAAACATAAATCGTATAATTGCTTAATGAATATAGGTAAATATAGAGGCTGATGAAAGATTAGAAAAAACAGTAAAATATCAAAAGTGGTGATCTGCGGGTTGCGGGATTTCCGATTATATTAATTTTCCAAATTTTCTACAATAAACATGTATGACCTTCACCACTAGAAAAAAAACGCAATATTTTAGAATGATGAAAGTGCCACATTGTTTGACTTTCTTTATTTTAAACCATTCATTGGTGCAAAGTACATTTGGTCCTTCAAATGCCAACGCACCAAATTGGAGAAAAGTAGAAAGATCTGGCAATCTGTAGATTGCCACATGTAGACTAGCTATAAAAGAAATGTAGTCAGCTTAAATACCATTCTCAGATTTCTGGTGTCCTGTGAAAATAAATGAAGCAAGGAGTCCAGCCCTGGCAAAAGATGAAGGAGAACCCCAGCCTGGCTAATTTCCTGTTTATTCTCTCAGATGCCAACAATTACAGGCAGCCTTTGGGAGAAATGTAAAATGTGTAGCGATAATCCAAACACTGTTTCGTCTCTTTACTTTCCCCCACAAAAGATATTATAAATAGAGGAGAAATCATAGCTTGAAAGACATTCCTATGAATCTGAGACAATAATGTATTAATAGATATCAATTCAAAGATGTTCACATCCTATGTTTTAAAGATTCGAATTTCATTGAAATAAATGCTAATCGGTGTAAATGTTCTTTTTAATCAAAAATATCCTTTAGCATATCTTCGACTTTATTATCTATTACATATGTCTTTTAAAAATACTACAATTCCAAACACTACGGTTGAAAGGCTGTATGTTAGCCTTGAACAGTGCATTCATTTTCTATGCTGAGTTTCAAAGTGTTCTACCAATCAACACACTGCAAAAAATAGTTGAGCGCTGTTTGGTAAAATAGCATTTCTTTGTAATAAAAAAAACCTGCTACCCTTTTCTGTTGAAACGTGTCCATAAACTTGAATGGATACACACAACATAAGGGCTGGAAGAAAGCTGAACTCGCCTTCCACACCCATCATTCCCGCTATTAAGGCCTAAATTGGTTAAGTGGCCCATTCAAAGTCACATCACTACTTAAGGACAACACAAAGCCAGTTGACAATTTCCAGAAGACTAAGATTTTGAAGCCGTAACTGAAAACTCCCTGAGTTAATTAAGACAATGACTGCATTTCAGCCCTGGCAAGAACAAAGAGATAATATTTATGTGAGAATGAACTTACTCCATCTGTGCCTGGCACATGAATCTTTCCCTTCACTGTATTATACTTTCAGTTTAACTTGTTCTGCCTGTTTTCCAAGTAACTCTTTACTGATGCCAGAAAAAAATCCTCCTGATACTTTATCTGAGCCCAGCTTTCACAATTTGAAAAGTACTAGAATGTCTGTATTGTGTGTATGTTGGGGGGGAGGGGGCAGGGAGACCAAGGTTTATTTAAAAAAAAAGAAAGAAATTATTTTATTTCCCAAACTTGCATATCAAAACCCCATGTGAATTCCCTACCCGTGAAAATGGTGAGATTTTCCTTTCCAAATAGGGAAATTGCTAAAATTCTGTTTTAAAGTTTTGTTTTTATATTTTTATTAATAATTTCTAGAGAAAGGACTAGAAGTGTGATTTTTTTTGTTTTTTTGTTTGTTTGTTTGTTTGTTTGTTTTTTTATCAAATCAAATGCCTAGAGAAGAAACTCTGAAACTCTGGCTCAACTCTGGTACTCTTATATCACCAGCATTTTATGAACATATATTGCTTTAGACCCAGAGATAAGAATTCATACCTTTGGTCTATGAAGATCACAGTACAGTGTTTTCCGTATCAGGGAAACTATTCATCAACAAAGGATGTGTATGTTTGGAATCTGTTCAGACTAAAGCTATTGTTAAAAGCAGGTAAATTTGGGTGGTTTTTTTTTTTTTTTTTTTTTTTTTGGTTTTTTTGGCATCTTACATTTCTAAGACTCAATAAAGTTTACCAGGCACCCACCTGGTGTTCTCTCTCCTCCTTTCTCTCTCTCTCTTTTCCTCTTCAGTTGACTATTTTCTCAGTGGGCTTCCCCACCCCCCATCATTCCAAGTTTGGGCAGCTGCATCTGCATCAACCAGCTTATAATTAAATTAAACAATCTGACAGGACATGTAAAGATTGTCTTTCAGTAATTTCAGTTTATTTTCCTTTCTTAGTTTTTTGGCTGCTATATCCAATTTTAATGGTAGGGTATGTATTTGGCATTCCTGACAACAAAATAAGAAGACACTGTTCCTTCTGAATTCTTAAAATAACAATTAGCATCATCACAATTTCCATGCTTCACAACGCACACCTCAGCCAGTAATGCAAGTTGATGTGCTGTGTTGGTCCAACGTTCATGCCAGCACCCTGGTCAGTCAAGTCTTGGTCCTCACCTTGAAACAGGCATCGCTTGGCTTCCAAGACACCATACGCCCTTGGTTTTCCTCCTACTTCATTAGCTCTCTCTTATCCCTGATCTCTAATATTGATTCCTCCCAACCTTTCCACCCTCTAAGAGTAAGTGCCCTTGGACTCAGTCCTCAGAGCTCCTTGCTTCCCATCTGCATTCACTTCTCTAGTGACTTCATCCTGACTCAACACCCACATCTTCAGCCTAGACCTCGCTCTGAATTCCAGACTCTTATATCCAACCAACTACTGGTTACATCTATCTTCATTTGGACATATAATGGCAATCCCAAATGTTACAGACCCAAAACCAACTCCTGAACTTCTGCGTTCAAACTTCGTGTATTTTCAAGTCTTCCCCATGTTAGTAAACAGCAACTCCATCCTTTCAGTTGCCAGGGCACAAAACCCTGGGCTACCGCTCGGCACCTCTCCATTCCTCATACCCTACATGGAATCCATGATCAAATGCTATCAATTGCACCTTCCAAACAGATCGAGAATCAGACCCCTTTAAACCACCTCCATCCTTGTTCAAATCAATGTCCTCTATGTCTTCCCTGATTGCACGATATAACCTCCTGCTGCTCCTACTTCTGGAATTACTCCCTTATAGTCCATTCTGAACTCAACAGCTAAAGTGAGTCTTCTCAAATATAAGTAACACCCTTTCACTCTGGGGTTCAAACTCTCCAGTGGCTCCTTAAGTCACTCAGAGTAGCAGCCAAAGTGTGCAGAGTAGCCTATGAGACCCTCCTTCCCCACACCCACGCACCTGTCCCATCTCCTCATCCTTGCTCAATTCAGGGCTTCCCTGCTCTTCCGCAGACACATTAGGCTCACTTCCACCTCAGGGTATTTGCATTTGCCACCCTTCCAACCCCCAACAGCCTTGGGAGGTCACCCCCAAGATGACACATGATCCTTCCTTAGCAACTTAGGGCTTTGACTCAAAGACCATCTGAGGGAGGCCTTCCCTGTCCATCCTTTCTAAAATGATAACGTGCCCTATGCTCCCTATTCCCCTTTTCTCTGTAGTAATTATCAGTAACTACATATTAAAATTTTGGTCGTTTATTGCTCTGTCTTCCCCACTAGAATATAGGCATCAAGCTGAGTTTTTAACTTTTTTCCTTCACTTCTGAAGCCCCAGCTCCTGAACAGTGCCCTACCTGCAGTAGTACAACCTATCAGTGTTGAACAAGTGAATAAATGCTCCTTTATAACCAGTGCTTTTTTCTTTACAAAAGGTCATGATAATCTTTGCACATAAATAAATGCACATCTAACACAAGAGGGAAGGGACAAGATCGGCCATGAGTGGGTAACAGTTGAACCTGGGTGATGGTCGTATGGGGATTCTTCATACTGTTCTTTCTACGTCGGTGTATATTTGAAATTTTCTATCATAAAAAAATGTAATATACATTTGCTTAACTATTTGTAATGACTACATAATATTATATTTCACGGTTTGACTCTACCAAAACTGTTTAACTAGTACCCTACCACGAGATACTTAGCTTCCATCTTTTTCTCCATCACCAAAAGTGCTTGAATAATCTTAATTCAACCCTCTGATTATAACCTTGCAATAAATTACTGGAAAAAGAAGAATTTGCACATTTTAAATGTTATACATATTTGCCAATCTTCCCTTTAGAAATTCTGAACCAATTAAAATATTCCCATTAGCACATTAAAGTAAAGCAGCACTATTCTAAGAGTGGTCCATAGAAAGGTGCCAGATTGTAAACTGTTTGTCACTGGTCCACAATGATGTCACTCCAGAAATTGAGAGTAAACATTTAGAAACACTGATGGCAATTTGACAGAGTAATTTTATGTCTGATGGATATTTTTTATATATATGTATGTAATATTTAAGATTTCATTTTGAATATTTTTCATTTTCATTTTCTGGCTACTTATTTTTACTACAGTTTACAAAATATCCATCAAAAACAAAGTGTGAAAAGATGGCCGTTCACTGTTGTTTGAAAAAAACTACATTTGTGTTTCCCCATACCATTACCAATTGCAGAGACTTCTTGTTTTCGTTTTGTTTGTCATTTCAGTTACAGAGAGATAATATACCACTGTTGGTTTAATTTGCCGTTAGATTGCTTGCAAGTTTGCCCATCTTTTCATAAGTTGCTGACCCCATATTAATTATTTTATGAATTACCTGTTTATATTTTCCCCAACACTCTATTAAGATGTTCATCTTACTAATAAGATTGTTAGAGCTTATTTAAAAGCTCTTTGTGCCTTAGGGATATAAGCCCTTTGTTCATCATATTGTTTGTAATATTTTCCCAGTATATTGTCGGTCTTTTTTTTTTTTTTTTTTTTTTTGAGACAAGGTCTTGCTCTATCACCCAGGCTGGAGGGCAGTCATGGAATCACAGCTCACTGCAACCTCAAGCTTCTGGGCTCAAGGGATCCTCCTGCCTCAGCCTCCCTAGTCGCTAGGACTAAAAATGCACACCACCACATCTATTTTTTTTTAAATATTTTGTAGAGATGGGGTCTTACTTGTTGCCCAGGCAACAAAGTTTCTAACTCCTGGGCTCAAGCAATACTCCCACCTCAGCCTCGCAAAGCACTGGGATCACAGATGTGAGCCACCGGGCCTGGCCATTTCATTGTCTTTCAAACAACTTAAGATGGTTACCAAAATTTTTAAAAATAAAGATTTAAAATACGTAGTCACATTTTTTTTATCCTTTCCTTCATAGTTTCTACCTAGAGATGCCTTCCTCAACCCCAAGATTGTAACCATAGGTTTTGGTCTTTAAGATGGCAAGTGCCTCGATAAATATTTCTTGTAATTCTAAGAGAGTTGATAGTTTCATTCTTCCAGATGACATTCAGGATCATTTTGTCAAGCTCCATAGTTTTGATAGAAATTATATTGAGTATATAATTAAATTGAATAAAATTGATATTTTATATTACTATACTGAATCTGGCTGAATCTTCCAAGAGCAAGGAAAACATACTCTGTTAATGCCATTCATATCCTCACTCGTTTTTTTTTTTCTTTTTTTTTATTTCAGCATATTAAGGGGGTACAGATGTTTAGGTTACGTATGTTGCCCTTGCCCCTCAACTCATTTTTTTAAAAAATTAGGTACTTGTTATATGTATCTTAAGATATCAGTGCAATTGTAATTAATATATTAAAAATATGGATCCCCTCCAAGGAACACAAAATCTAGTGGAGTATATAAAACACATACACATACATATATTATTGTATAAGATAGAATTTGGAAATTAGGAGGACTTAAAAGGAATATAAGGAAGTCTTCATGTGAGAGGTACCATTTATTTTGAGTGCAGGGATGTGAAGAGATCAAAGCCAACAATATTCTAGGAAAAGAAAAAAAAAAATGTATGATCAAAGGCAAAAGGAGAAAAAACCCAGACAAAGTTGGGCCGAAGCACAGGGTATGCTAAAGCAGGATCGGGGCAAAACAACACATGGATCGTTCTGAACGCAAGATTAACTTGGCTCCCATCAGGTAAAAAATGAGGAGCAATGGGATGGACAGAGCTATGCTTTAAGAAAACAGATCTGGTGGCTAGATTCAAACACAGGGCAATTTGGGGGTAAGAACTGAGGCAGAAGAGAGTATGGTAGTTTTAAAACATGACCCCCAAATTCTTTGACACTTCTCCAATTGACAGGTGGGGTTCTATGTCCCCACCCCTCGAACCTGGGCTTTGTGACTGCTTAACTAATATAATGCAGCAAAACTGACACTGGGCAAGTTCTCGGGTCCAGATCTTAAGAAAATGGCAACTTTCACACCCTATCTCTTGGGATACTTACTCTTGCGACTCAGGGACCTTGCTGTAAGGAAGCCCAAGCAGTCCACTGAGAGCCCACATGGTGATGAACTGAGGTTCCTAGTCTTTAGCTCCCAGTAAACTACTAGTACCAACTTGCCAGGGATCTGAGTAAATCATCTCAAAAGTGGATCCTCTGGCGCCCAGTAAATGCCCCAGCTGATGCCACAGAAGTCTGCTCTCTCTGCTGAACCCTGTCCTAACTAGAGATTTGTGATTGTTACTGTTTTAAGCACTTAGTTTCAGGGTGGTTTGTTGCACAGCAATAGTAACTGGGACAGAGACCGATTTAGAGGTTCTCACAATAGTTCATATCAATGCAAGAAATGACTTGAAAAGCAGCTGTGGGAATGGGGGAAACAGGTCAGATGCCAATGACATTCTGAAGGTACAATCAATAGGAAAACTGCAGCCTAAAATTAAAATTGCAATTTAGCCTCTTAGTTATTTCCCTGAATAAGAATTAACTAGATAGAAACAGTTATTTACTAATATTTTGGATTAGGGGGGGGATTTTCTGGTACAAAGCAATAAATGTGGCAAAACTGGAGATACTCTAAAAACAACCTTTGGGGCTTTAGTGTAGGACAGCAGTTCTCAAAGTGTTGGTGCCCAAGACTATTTCAGGGGCCTGAGAGGTAAAAACTGTCTTCATAATGATACATTATTTGCCTTTTTTCATTCTCATTCTCTCACAAGTTAGAGATTTGCAAAAATATAAAACGGTGCCACTCTTCTCACCAAACTATATATATATACACATATATGGCACATGCCACCATGTCCAGCTAATTTTTCTTTTTTTTTTTTTTTTTTTTTTTGTAGAGATGGGGTCTCACTATGTTGCTCAGACTGGTCTCAAACTCTTGGTTTCACGTGATCCTCCTGCCTCAGCCTTCCATAGTGCTGGGATTACAGGTGTGAACGATCATGCCTGGCTGCCAACCTTATATTGTTTTAAAAAATAGTAATTCTTCTTTTAAAAAATTGTTATTTATGTTAACATGTAATGGGTTTATTATTACTTAAATTAATTAATCAACAATTATTTTTTAATGTCCCTGTTTTACTTATTAATATGGTAAATATTTATGATATAAGCCACATAAACAAAAGCTGTTTGGGACCCTGAACAATTTTTAAGAGCATTGAGGGGTCTGAGACCAAAAAGTTTGAGATGCACTCTCTCCTGGGGCACAGAGTATTCACCAATGACTTAAAAAGTACAATGGCAGAGTAGCTGTGAAGAAGAATGGATACGGGAGGGATTGAGTACGTGGGGGCCCTACAAGTCCTAGACGTAAATATCATCGTCGCCTTCATAGTTCAAATGGAAGTGACAGCCATACAGATCCCTTGTACAAACTTTTCTCCATGTCCATCATAATAATCTTGCTGCATAGTGCCTTTGAACCACAGAGAATATGGCAGGGGAGACTAAATCTTCTGTCTCAGTTTACACAGTGCTGATACTAAAAATGTCTAACTTTCATTCAAGCTGCTACATAGCCCTTAAAAAATGTTCTCGCATTATTAAAGATAAAAAGGAGGTGTACTAACTAAGTCAACAGAAATAAACTGTTAACCTAAGTAGTTATTTGTGTTTATTAAGTACTTTCCCCCAAAGGACTCAAAACATTTCAAATGTATCAGCATGCATAAAACCTCTGTTAATGACTTTACATGTGCACAGCTCCTATCTCCACATTTTAGAAGAGAAAAATGTTACTAGTTAACACACAGTAAACTAAAAAGCAAAAAAACATTAAATCCCTAATTCTTCATCTCTGCCAAGCAATCATTTATATGTCATACCAAAAGCAAAATGGATAATACCTTAAACTACTCCATCTGAGACTTCTGAATGTGAATCAAATACTTTCTCCCTGTTTTAATCTAAGATGATTTCATATGAACATTCCCTTCTTTCCATCTCCATTGTTTGCCTCTACAGCCTACATAAAACCCTTAAGCCTGGGAAATGCTTTCCAATAAAACTACCAAAGATTTTTTTTTTATACATTTATGAAGCAAAATTAGTCACTGAACTTGGATACTCAGGTACCACAATCTTCACGGTGATACAAGAGGATTAAAAATTCACTCTAAATGCTGAAATTTACAAAACCAGCTAATTGTTTTACCCTGGAGGCTTTAGGCCCTCCTCTAACTCTTAGTAGACAACATGGCAATTTATATTGGGAAACGCATGCCATCCCTTCTTCCACAGTCTCGGCACAATCACATATAAGCCACGCTGCTACTCAATGCAGGAAGATTTCAGATAATGGGCAACTATAAAAAAGAAAAATGTCAACTGGGTAACTAATTGGCTGAATGAGGGTGTATAAGGGTAATGCCAGCTTCTGTAACAAACAGATCTGAAAATAGAGAAAGGCTCAACACAGTAGAAGTTTATTTCTGTCTGTCTCTCTCTTGCTCACATAAGATATGCTCTATCTTCTGTTGCACGGTTATTACTAGGAAAGACTGCAAATATGACCATCAAGAATTTTCTATTCAGGAACATGTGTTGTTCCTCGTTAGTGGAAAACCCTCTGTTTTGCAATGACTTAGACCCAGGTTCCCTCAATCCTGTCTCCCACCATCCACAAAGTCCTCATAGTAATCTGCAGCCAACTAGAGGAAGAAGGATAGAGCCTGGGGTTTGGAAGCCTTGTCCCAGATTTGGCCCACATGACGGTGCTCACACTGTTGGGAAGAACCCGTCGTGTGGTTTGCCCAGATACAACCGGAGGCTGCACCACAGTCTCCGTGGTTGGGCGGCTGCACCACACCCGTGCCTCTTTCTATAGAAGGCTGAGTACAAGTGGTGATGGGCACTGGCAATCTCTCTCCCTGGGGTGATGGCCCCCACCCCCGATGGGCAAGCCTCTGACACTTGCCATGGAATGTGAATAGGCCACAAGAGATTTCCCCTCAAGAGTGGGCAACCCACCCACATCGAAATCATGCTCGGCCTGAAGAATCCCTCAATGGGCGACACACGTGGCATTCCACGGAGAAAGCTGTGGCACTGCTGAGATGACACAGACGGTCACACAGCTGCTGTGTGTACTGGGGTGGGGAGTCGGCACACAGGAGGAACAGATGGTATGTTTAAGGACTCAAAACATAACTCGAAACAATATGCAAGTCCATTTGTTCCGGAAAACAAATAAAACAGGCAGATTGACCTAGCTCGTAGGAATCAGAAATATAGTGACTGTTCACAGGCAACAGTTTAGAGTAGATTCTAGGTGTAAGAAAGAGAACTATATACATGACTTTCCACCAAAAAAAAAAGAAAGAGTTGTTTCATTATTAAACCCATATAGGATGTTTGAAATTCTGATATATGTATTCTTTTCATGAAAGGATCTTCCTGTCCATAAAATAAAAATCAGTATATCTTATTTGGATTATAATTAATTTAAGGAATCACTGAAGTGTGGTTTCTCTTAATGTTTCTTAAAACTACACCATTAGCATTGCATGTAGAGAGGATGTTTGTTGGAATAGGAGATGCTAGTCTGGGCTCCTTGTACACATGGAAAAGCTGTTTTCCTTAGTATTTCTTTTTTGTTCTCAGTAGTTGACTCTGTTACACCTGCTGTACTGTTGGTGCTGGTCGCCTCAGCCATCACTGGACCTGCCACCACGCTGCTGCCTGCACCAGTGATGGGCAGAATCCCAAACCATCCTCTGCCTTTCTGAGTCATCACTCCAGAGTCCTGGTCCCAGGTGAGGCAAACCTGAAATTCTGTTAGTGCGCCCACCAGCTGGCAGAGGTCGGGAAATACACAGGAGTGGTCATTTCTGTTTGGGAAGTTAAGAGGAACAGGGCACTCTCGCCCACTCAGCATCACACAATGATGGATTCCCCCAAATTGAGGGCAAGGATTCAATGTGGGCGAGCAGCCCAAACTGGAATCAATGTCTACTATACACACAATAAAATGTTAACAACTCAAACTGGCAATGTGGACCCCTGCTGCTTGTCACAGGAGATGGGCTGTCACAAGAGGAGGGAGAACTGGAAGACTGTGGGGAAAAGCATTTTCTTTTCCATGCATGCACTAAGGACTCCTGTCCACAACATCTCCCAGGATCCTACCTGGCAAACCAGGTTCTGTCTTCTCCGTTCAATGCCAGGACCCCAGGGACAAAACCACTAGGGACAGCTTTGTAACAGTGGTACTACCAGTGGCAGGAGGAGTCCTGGTGATGACAACTGTCCCCAGCACTGTCTAAAAGAACTTTCTGTGACAGTGGGAATGGTCTATGTGCTGTCCAGCTTGTGGCCTCTAGTCACATGGAGCTACTGAGCACTTGAACTGTAGCTAGTGTGAATGATGAACTCAATTTTTAATTTTTTTAATTTACACTTAAATAACCACATGAGGTGAAATTTAAATTACCATATGTGGCCCCTGGCTATCACAATAAAGAATACATCTAACCAATCCAGCACATAAAAAAAATGGACTGTTTAAATTTCTTTTAGAAGGAATTTCCTCCACTGCCCCCAAGTAATCCAATCTAATACCTAATAAAACAAACATCTTGTGGGTGTTTCTTTCTTCTGTTTAAAAACGTTCTGGTACTGTCTTGGTTGAGTCATGGATCCAGTCCTAATCTGATTCAGATATGTTCACTATGTTCTAGACCAACAATTCTTGATTCCTTTGATCATGAAGACCTATTTTTAATGTCAAAATGAATTATTAGCCATTTATAATAGTTGTGCTTTAATTCCTGTTGATTAAGAAAATATATTATAGTAAAAAGTTCCTCTTAATTCAGTAACACTTTATACTCATGTATATTTCCTCCTAGCAGCATCTATTCAGAGTTGTAAAACAGTAAATAAACCTGGGAGACGCTATTTATTTAACACGTAAGCCATCCAATTTTGTATTAATTATCGTGGACTCGAGGACTTTTACAATACTCCACAGCCTCCTAGGCTCTGTCACCCACACAGGTGAGGAGCCCTCTTCTCAAGACTGTGCCCCTAAGTGTCCGGTTATCTTGCAGATATGTGGGTCTTTATTCCCAAGAGACGTTTTGGATTAACGTTGGAGAAAGAAGAAAAAGCAACTTTCCTAGTGCTTGGAAGTCAAATGTTTTCCATGTACATCTACTAGTAGACATATAACATAAAAGATTTATGTTGCAGTTAAGTCCAATTATCATCACAGCTTCAAAAAAGATCACCATCTAATCATTTGGATTTCTTAAAATTGTATTTTTATAACTCAACATTTATATCATGCTCATCAGCTCCTTTCTGATAATGATTTTATCAAAAAATTATCCTCACTCTCTGCCTGTGATTAACTTATGTTTCTCTAGGCCATCTTTGAAGCTGAAATCTGAAGAAATAATATGAGGAAAAAGCAAACATTTACTTAATAATTATGCAGTCATTTCACTGTAGGTAATCTGCACACAACAGATTTTGAAGTCCAATTTTGAAGCAAATTAGCAGCAATCTCTCTGTTTGGTGTCTCTACAAGTACATTCTTGTAGCATGCTCTTGTAGTGTTTATGTCCAAGTGCTGAGTTTACACTGGTGGCACAATTTATCCTAAATAAGCCAAATACTTCATTTCAACTTCAAATCCTCTATTTCCAGTTCAAAACTTAGAACATATGTTTGCTCTCCACACTAGATTTCCAATGATCTAGTACATGTCATAATCTTTCCTTTTTGCTATCTAGAGGTGGGTGATTTATAAACAATGTGTAGGCAACTACTTTGGGAATTGTGTCAGGGAGGAGAACCAAGCCATTCCCAGGGTGTGGATGGCCAGAAGCTGGACAAGTAATTAAAAACTGGAAGTGAAAGGTCATTTTTGTGAGGCTGACAGAAGAATGAGGAAAGATACCATCAGCGTCACAAATCTGTGATTATAAATGAAATGGGAAAGGAACATTTCCACATCATATATGAGCTAAAATCTTATAGTCTATGAGCAAACTAGAAGATAACGTTGAAGGATAATGGCACAAGCTCAGGTTTGACGACTGTGATCTTAGAACACCCAAAATCTCTGAGGGATCCTGTGGTTTGGGGTGACATCCCCATTAGACCCTCCAGAGCACCTGTCACTATAGCTTGCTCAGTCTCCATATGTTCTTCCTTGGATGCACAGCTCTGATCAGAATCAAAGTCCCCAAGTATGCCTCTCAGAACAGTAGAGCTGGCAGGTGTTGGTCCATATTATGGAATAAAAGGTCTCAGATGAAAACAAAAGCAACTCCTAGGCTGGTAGGAGCTCACCCTGTGAAATTTAGCAACCTCTTGGAGACTCTGTATAGATTACAAAAAGACACAATATACCCCAAAATGCCCATAACCTTGTTACAGCTGATAAAGTTCTCAAGCAAATCAAAATCCACACTTTGAAAAAAAAAAATCTTTCAGAGAAAATCAAAGGTATGACAATTTTTATAAGCCACAGACCACTTTATACTTCCAAACTCTCTGGGCTTCCTAGAAAGATGTCATCCACTGAAAAGAGAGGAACATATTTCATCAAGATGGGCTGAAATGAATCTATTCCAATAAAAAATGTATCTACTGAGACACATTCACTTATTACACATCACATGCATTGACTGCTGTAGACATCAACTATTTTCTCAAAATAGTCATTCTTTAAAAAGCCTGGCAAACTCAAATATTGAATTTAGAAAGCTGAATCTGAGGTTTTAATTCAATTCACAGTGGCATGTGTTAGCGGCATAAAAAAAAAATATTGCTTCTTGATTCAATCATCTGGGTTGTAATTTATTCAAGTTAACAACATTTTTTTAAAGGCACAAATTAATTTTAAAAAGCACAAACACCTACCTTTTTAAGAGAGATCACAGTTCAGCATTCTGTATCATAAAGAAACCATCTTTCCCTGTGGGGGAAAAAAATAGAAGAAAAACTATCCAGTAGTAACAGAAAATAGCAAAGGTGAATTTTTAAGACCTGCTATAATCTCATCATGTTGTGGCTTCATTTATAATATTAAACAAATGGAAATCTTTAAATTAGAATTAAAGTATTTCTCCATTTCTATCTAAATGAGACATTTTAAAGATTTTGATTACAATGATTTGATTTCTAATTAGCAAATGGATAAAATGAAATGGAAAACAGATAAAAGTAAATGGAAATTTTAAAAAATTATAATATATATCCAATGACATATTTTCAAACATTTTAATTCCATAAAGTAAATGGAAGCAGTAAAGTATAAAAATTCCACTCCTGTTTTCCACTCCCACTTTTCCAGTGGGAGAATGAGGTGAAAAGATTGTAATGGCCTGTGCAAGTAACAGAAGTAACAGAACTATAAGCTGCTACTTCCATCTGTTCAAATTTTTTTAACTGTCCAAGCCAATAAACTGTATTTATGTACTCTATTTTGCTTAGCTAAGGATTTTGGATCAAGAAAAAATACATTAAAAAATTAAATCAATAGGATCCTTCTGCTTTTATTTTTCATTTATTACTTTCAATAAATCATAGACATAGAAACCTACGAGTCACTAATAAATACTAAATATGACTTTTCTATTCAAAATTACTTGTTGATGTAGACAAATTATTTTAACATTTTAACTTTGTATATGCAAGTCCAAATAATAAAGTAAATGGTTTAGTTTAATATAAGTTAATCATTCACTACTATAAACTGTTTCCAGTCAAATCTACTTAAAAATGACAAAGGGGATAATGTCCACAAGAATGCCATTCTGACTCTGTCACATTCCACCTGTAATTCAACTTCCCATGAGGATAATGGTCTATAGATTCAGAAACAAAGACCAAGATTCTAACTGAAAGAGCTCCAAGGATTTGAAATGACTGCCGATGTAAAAATTCAAGGAGACCGCCTTCCAGAAGAATCACTCCCCCACACATATCAAATGGGGACTCGCTCCTCTATTAGCTTGTGCTTGCTTGAGATGCCACCTTCTTTTCAGAAAACAAAAATCCTTTTTCAACTTTAAATAAGAAATTTTCACAACATCCTACTGAAAGGAGTGTGAACCCTGTAACCACTTCCACGTTTGCAAATAGCCAAGTTTGATCTCCACCCTTCTTGGTCACACTTAGCAGCAGAACCTCTTTCCTTCAGAGCAACACCAATATTCCGCATGGACTCCCCAAAGTGGGCCAGCATCTGGGGCCCTGAAGGTTCATTGTGATATTCACTCTACTTTATGTATATTCAAAATTTTCCACGATAAAAAGTTTTAAAAATGATCATCCGATGAAAATTATGAGTGAAAATATAGAAAAACAGAAATGCCCAGATCATAAACATCACAACTTTGATATTTTTCAAACAGCCCCCCCCCCCCAAAAAAAATACTAAGGAAATACTTTAAGAAAAATGTTTTAAATCATATATCACACTAGTAAAAATGAACAGCTTCTAGGTATGGTTTTATAAATATCCTAATAATGGCTTTGAAGTTTTATTTCAATATTTTAAAAGGCAAATAACAAGTATATATTTACTTACAATAAAGCTTCTGTATTTTTTTTATTATTTCAAACATCTCTGCTCTGAATTAAGTGATATCAACACAGGAACACTGGTTACCTCATGCTTGCCAAAAATTGTTGGCAGTTAAGTACAGATTTGATTAATGTAACTGGGGAAATGGATAACTTATAATTAATATCAATGTGATCTGTTTCAAGAACAAAAGTCTTTCTAAATAAGAGATTGGAGAGGGAACAATTAAAAAGAAAATGATCCTTTACTGATGGCAAGCTTTGGGACCACAGATAGAAACCATCAGATCTTCTACCTGCTTATGCTAGCTGAGTGGTCTGTTACTGAGAAATAGCCAATATATGGGTGCTCCATGGATTATACCACTGATATTTTGTTAAAATGTGACAGAGACAAAAGGGGTCATATGAGGCTGGAGCTCAGCTTTCACAATAAGCAGGGAAAGTCACACACGGAGTAAAATCATCCTCGCAGTCTCGGAATTTAACTCACTGACCCTGCCAGACACCACTCCTGGACACCTGACCCTGGACGTAAAATAAAAGGCAGGATTTATGTCGCAGTTCATGGAAAGACCACGTGCGAAGCTGGGCTAAGCCTACATCAAAGACAAACCAGGTGTAAGAACAAACTCAGGTTCCCTCTGAACAGAATACACACCACAACCCAACGTCGAATCCTAACATGAGATGCGATGATTAAAAACAAAAAAAGAAAAAAAGTAGTTCGTGGTTTTCTATTTTCTTTTTCAAGTTTTCCTGGCCTAAAACAAATCTGTTTCCTTTCCAATAAAGAAACAATGCCAAACTCTGAAAAGGAAATTTGTGTGACTTAATGGTTAAGCATATAAAAGCTGGAAAAGGGAGTATTATGGGAAAACCAGAGCAACTCAGCCTTATGAGGCAGGCTTCCAAACTCATTGGTGAAAGGATGAGGGTTGCAGGATGGAGTGTGTGAACAATAATTATGAACGAGCTACACGATGGAGGTCAGCTAAATAAAATTCAGTTGTTTTCGATTTGAAAATAAATCACAGTTCCAGCAATTTACTACATGAGCTTAGAGAAACTTCCATTAGCTTACATCCATACTTAGACATTTTTCATTCATGCAGCCATAATTTGAGGTCTAGTTTTATTAAATAGGGAATGGTATATCATAAAGCCTTATGCATTTTAATAAATATTTGTCAAATAAATGAGTGAAGTAGTAAATTGACACTCACCAAATCATGAAATCTAAGACAAAAACCATTAGACGTGACAAAAATAAAGCTCCCAGGTATGGCAGTTATAGCTAGCTGTCTATCCAATGTTCATAACTTTGACTTTCTTATGGGAGGCAAAATATACCAGGCTAAAATGATTTGTTTCCCCAGACTCTCTTGCAGCTAGGGGTAGCCATGTGACAAAGTTTTGACCAATGACATGCAAAAGAGAGGACTCTGAGAAATTACCTTCTAGATACAAACACATCCCCTTCCCTCTTTCCTGGGAATACCTGCAGAGCTGTCTCATAACCATTAAGTCAAAAGCCAGACAGTAAGTAGTGAAAAGACAGACAGAAAGAACCTGGTTCTCCGATGGCATCACTAAGATGCTATATCTGCCCAACATGCTTAGATTTCTAAGCTTGCATTTCATGTTAGGTGTGACATATTTCTGTAAGTTTAAGCTGCTGTTTTCTATAATTCACAGCCAAAAATATTCTAACAAATACCAGATATAACTTATTTTTCCCCCGACTGTGTTCTCAGAAATTGTTCCTATTTCAACAAACTGTCATGCTGCATGTAACTGGCCAGTTGCATCATCACTGCTGCCCTCATCATCAGTTTCCACTTGTCAACATGAGGATGCCTCACACTAAAAGGCCAACAGGCTTACAGGAGAATAGGAAAACCATCAGAAACAACAGGCCGCATCACTCTACGAAGCCACACTGTGCTCTCCTATGGACCCTACACTCTCCTATGAAGGACACAAAGGAGAATGATGACAAAAAAGAGAGCAATGCTATTCCAATAACCAAAGAAATGGGAGACTCTTCTAATTTAAGACAGTCTTCAAAACCTGTATGTCTCAACAAAGAAAAGTAAGTATTTAGGAGCATGGTTGGATTAAGCATCAGAAATGAAACATCACTAAAAAACAGAAAAGAACACAAAGATACACCTCTTGAGGTCTTAAGGGCTAGCCTGATTCGAATGCTGCTACTCTGCTTCTGTAAGGCCTTAGGACTGCACCTTCTGTGGAACGTGAAATTCTACAGTAATTTCTCTCTTATCTGTTGATCTCTCTTGATACAACAGAAACTCCTAGAATTCATGAAGTTAGCATGTAACAAGCAGTAACGAATGCTGAATAAATGAATGAGCAAAACCACACCAAAATTACTGTTCCAAGAGACTTTATGAAAAGCACACAGTCCTCAGAAAAAGAAAATCTGTGAGCATCACTTCTAGAAATATAATAAGGAGCTGTATGAACTGTTCAACTGACCCGGCATGGCACATTTAATGGTCAGATGTCTACATACAGAAAAGACACTTAAGAAGCAGCTATTATAAGCCAGGTGATGTGTTGGGCACTTTACACCTAGTATTTCATTTAGTCTTCACAGCTCCCCAATTAGTCATTAGTGTCTCCCCTTTCAGATGAGAATAAGTTCAGAGGGTGCTAAGGAGCTCACCTACGGTCATCTGTCTAGTAAAAGGCAGACTTGATACTCAAACCCAGGAAGGTCAGCCCTCAGTTTTCTGCTACACTATGCTGCTTCTCACTTTGGTATTTATTATTATTTATAAGCCACACACATACATTAGCCAAGGGAACATTCACAGGAACTTTTGGTCTAAGGCCTCAAAAGCATACGCGAGGTGGGATTCCATTATAATATCAAACACGAATACTGTATGCCCGTGTCATAAACCATATATGGCTTGGCATGACCCAGATAATGACTTACTCTAGCTCATCTTGGAGCTATAAGGATTTGCAAAGGTTCTACGTACCCATGGTAGATTTTTTTAAAAACGTACCATGTGCTTGTACAACCTAGAAATGATGAAAAGAAACCTATGAGTCTATGGATTCAGTTTCCATAGACACAAATAATACAGCTCTCCTGCCATGTTTAAAGAACATGCAGCACCAAGATCCTATTCCCTAGGGGGGCTTACAAATAAAACCCACTGCTTCTATGCATATAACACATCAGATCAATAGAAGCAGTTTAAAATTTTAGATTCATTTGAACCAGAAAGGGGAAAAAAATCTATTATAGAAAGAAAAAAAAATGAATTTACATTGCCATATTGCAATAGATTCCTAACACTTTTCACTGAATAAATAATACCTCTTTAAAGTTGATGAAAACCTTCATGAAAATATTTATCCAGTAAACATCTTAGTGAAATAAACTGTTATGACTCCAAAGAAACCCAATTTAACAACTTCATAAATTCTCACGGAGAATAGACTCACCACCCCCAAAACATTTGGTAATTATTTTTACACAATATGTGCAGTTTATGATGTGCGTACACAGATGAAAAAGCTAATTGCCATGTATTAGCGTAACACGAGCTTCCTTGCGCTGCCATTGCAAGTTAACCTTTCCAGCAATTTTGTAACACAGACTATTTTCTAAGTCATCATTTCTATTATGAAAGCCATCCCATTTGAAAAAAAAAAAAAAAAACTGAAAACGTGTTAAAAGCCAACTAGTTTTAGGATCTTTATTAGGTGATAAAGCATACTTCCATTTTTTTCTCATCCTTTCTATTAGTTATCTATTATTTTAAAATTTTCCATACACAGATCTTAGGAAAAAATTATGATTTAGTATAAGGATGTGGAATCTTTTTCCAAACAATGGGTCAATTCTCTTTAGAAAGTAAACATATTCTTTTTTTTTTTTAGTAACCCATTTCAACACTTTCCCATGGCGCACACACACACAAATGGTATTCTCAATTTAATACTACAGCACTTACACTTTTTCTTCTATAAAGTTATTTTGCAAAGTGTTCAATCTTCACCAAAGGCCAAAGATTTTAAAAGACAGGCTTCATAAAGAAACGGGAAGAAGATATTTTCACAAAGACAGTATCTGGCAATATTCAAAGTAGAACTCTGTATACAACTTCTTTTTAAATCTCTGACTCAAAACTCCAAGCTTTCTAGCAAATTAGGACTCCTTTATGAATGCTTACCTTGCTTCAAGTATACCCTGAAAAATAGGCCAAAAGTATTTATATTCCCCCTTGCATTTGACCCCACAATCAGACAGACACTGGCCCATTTACAAAATGAAATATTGAGGTCCACATTAAATTAACTGCCATAGGCAATTCCAGGGCTGGAACAAAAAACGGGTTGAAGTGTCGAAATACCTCTTTATTATTCACCAGTTAACTTTCCTTATTTCTTTTTCTGCATCTTAAAATAATTCTTAACAACTAAGGCTCAAAAAATTATACAAAATTCTAGTCTACAAATAAAGTTTGAGGAGTTATATTTAGTAGGTTTCTGGTTATATTGGACACAATCTTAGTACAGCTTCCTACATACAAAGTCTAGCCATGAAAGGAATTCTTATTAGTTTTTAACAGAAAAATAAGTGAGCTGATTAAATATAGATCAAAGGAAGTTCCACCATGAAAAGACAAATTTTTCATCACTCGTGAAAAAAATGTATCAATAAACAAAAAACAATCTGGTGATTCTCACTCTGGTCTATAGTATTTAGCTATTATGATTAGATTAAGGGTCCTTTTGCCTTCTTCTTTGTGCTTTTCTTTCTTTGTATTTTTAGAATGATCATATATTACTTTAATAAGCTCCAAAATTATTTTTAAAAACGCTAGACGATACTGAAATATAATCTTTTTTATTCACATAAAGCACTTTTATACAATAAATTATACACGCTAACATATTTTTTAAATATACTGATAATACTACCTAGGCCGACCTGACCAACTAGTTTGACTAAGCTAACAATAGTTTAGAATTACATTTTTTTCCACGTAAGCGACCAATTGTCTAACCAAATCAGTAAGGAATGTTGCAGATTAGAAACCTCATTCCTCCTATTATATTGGTCACCCTTACCTTCCCCAGAGACCAATATGCTGCAATCACCATGAGCTGATTCATTAAGCATTTATTTGGTACTTAGTATTTCTCATTATTGTGAAGGGAAAAGATTACAGAGTGTGGCAGTTCACAAATTACAAATGTAGCTAAAGGTTTGATACTTACTGTGTTGATTATTGACTTACTATTAAGCCAGTAACCTCTAAATTCTTCTAAAGATAAGTAGAATAGGAATTCTCCTATTGTTTCCAATTTCCATCTAAAGTCTCAGCGCTAAGGACAATGTGACGCGTTCCCTCCACAAGGCCCACAGGACTTGCTACGCACGGCCAAACCAGCCCAGAGTCACCCCGGAGTCCACGTATGAGAAGCACTTGCATTGCAGGAGACTCTTCTGCAAAGAAGCTTCAACAGTTTCCTTTCCTTCCTTCTCTAGCAGCTCAGATGAAGTGCCCCCCAAATAAATAAATAAATAAAATAAATGGGGGCTATCTGCAACAAGAGAGGCTGATACTCTGTTCTTGGGCTGGATGCCTGCCTCCGTGCAGAAACTCTGCGGGGCACGTGTGAGGCTGGAGCCCGCAAGCCGGACTAACGCCATCCGCAATAACGGAACAAGGCAAAAGAGCTTCAGTGAAAGTGGAAACAGGCTATGCCTCAGATCTGATGGTACTAAGCTGTGAGTTTTCCTGTGGACCAAGTGAATACTGTGGAAGGTAGTAGTCAGGTTTGAGTGATCCTGAAAGGTCTCCACCCAAGTAGCCTGCCTAGACAGGGGCACAGGGACACTATGGTGACGTTCCACTGAAGGACAGGAACTGAAGGTCGGTCGCCCAGGGATCGCACAGCCCACATGAAATAATGGCATGATGCCAAGGGACTCAGCAAGCGATCTCCAAAGAATCCAGCAGGGTGTGATTGAGAAAGAACTGGCCAAAAGTAAAAACAAATAAAATTGCTCCAACTGCCAATTCCAGAAGAATCAGAAACGGGGTAGAAGGAGGTGCAGGGAGGAGAGTTAAACTAGAAATTATCTGCCTTCCTTACTGCTGATCACTAAGCCTGGGCTCAGCCCTGAGGATGGAAAAGGGGTGAAGCTATAAACTGGATGGGAGAATGGAAGTTTTGATTAACATTGTACTACATTTTTCTAGTATTTGAAAATGAGGTTGTTCCAATACTTTAGAATGATTCAAAAGCTATAGGATCTGCCAAAAATATCATCCAAAGTAGAGAGAAGAATAAAGATATGTTCTGTTTGTGTCTTACTACGTGTGACCCATTCAACAAATCAGCTACAGTAAGTACCCAACATACGTAAGATTGTTTTTTCATAAAGTTAAGTCTGAAAGAAAACTGAGAAGACACAGAAAATCAAAGTGCGAATTTAAGATACCTCGGAAAACTTTAACTACAGAACATAACTGTTAAATGTATCAACAACTACTTTAAATGTAAATGGATAAATGCTCCATCCAAATGGCAAAAACTGTCAGAATGGATTTTTTTAAAAGGATCAACTATATCCTCTCTACAAGAGACACAGTTTACATATACACACACACGCGCGCACACACACACACACACACACACACATATATGGGTGTGTATATATATATATGTAGTTATATATATATATATATGTATATATATATATATGTGTGTGTGTGTGTGTAGTGACAAGGTCTTGTTCTGTCACCCAGGCTGGAGTATAGTGGCATGATCATAGCTCACTGTAACCTCTAACTCCTGGGCTCAAGCAATCCTCCTGCCCGAGTCTCCTGAGTCACTGGGCCTACAGGTGCACACTACCACACCTGGCTAACAGACATGCTTTCAATAGAAAAACACATAGTTTGGAATAATAGAAAAAGTTATACCATGCAAACAGTAAGCAAAAGAAAGCTGAACTGGCTATAGTAATAAGACAAAACAGACTTTAACACAGTGTTACCAGAGACAAAGAGGAATATTTCATGATGATAAAAGGGTAAATCTGAAAGAGTTCTATAAGCCTAAGCCCTTACGAGATAAGGCAACGGAGGCAGGTGAGGTGAGATGACTTGCTCAAGGACACACAGTCAGCTAGGACAAAGGCCAGCTATTAGTCACTTCTCTCAGAGCCTTTTTGGCATCATCTGTGCCCTGATTCTGAGCTCATTCAACTTGAAAGCTACAAGCCTATTTGGTTAAAACCATCAACTAGGCAGCTAGGACAAGACAGCCTTGGAGGAGAAGGCCAGGTGGAAGGGGAGGAAGAGGGTGGGATATTGAGTAAGGGCTGACTCCAGATCTAAGTTCTGCCGTGTTCTAGTTATGTGGCCCTGAACAAATTACTTAAATGAGCCTCAGTTTCCTTATCTGTAGAATGAGGCTATCACCACCTATCTCACAAGACAGATGTAAAAAATGATGATGAGCAGGAAGAAGTCAATTACTTGTCCAAGGTCACTTGGCCTGTCAGTGGCAAAGCCAGGATCCCGCAATACACATAATACATTTTGCTAAACTTCCTCCCAAATCAGAGTGCCTGATGGAGTTCCTGACCTTTACAAGACATTGAAAATCTCTGGTTTCTTTCCCTATTCAGCGATGCCGCACTTGAGAGTAACTTTTAAAAGGTATTTTCTATGTGGAATCCTTTTCCATGGAAACATATATCCTTTTCCATCTAGGTAATGAGTTTCAGAAGATTACTTTTTCTTGTCCTGATGGCTTTGCCTCATTCTCCGTAAGGTTGTAAGGTCAAAGTGAACAAAGCAGACATTTCAATAATTTAATTATAATACCTCTTACATTCCAAACTGAGTCACACAACGAACACATTTTAAAACATCCCTCAAAAAAAAAAAGTTTAAACATACCATTTTGTTCAAAGGAAGAAACAGCCATTCCTGTGTTTTGTGGTTATAATAACCAAAGAGTCATCATATCCTCAGGACTGTACGCCCAGCCTTCAGTTTGGTGAAAGAGTCTTCAGAAAATAAACTATTTCCCCTGGGTAAGTCTGTACTATCTAAGACCAATCCCTGTATAAAATGTTCAAGTATCTTCACAATTTTCTGAATTATTGTTATTATGTAATTGAGGATGTCATACAAATAGGCATTTACAATCACACACTGGGCTTTATCTTTTCAGAGTCTAGTGAACTATCTTAAATGTCAAAGTTACAGTCAAGGTCAATATATTTTAGACCCAGGAAAGTAGGTGTCAGCAAGGTAGATAATGCCCATTTAAACTGCCTTACATAACCACATGGAATTTAAGAGTAAGACAAAACTTGATAATTAATGTTAAAAAATGCATTGCTTAGATACCAATTTTAGAAACAGCAGAATGCATTACAAATCCAAAATAGGATATACAAAACCATGAAATAAGGGAGAAAGTAGAATAACAACATGCGGCCACTGTTCTCATCTCACATATTAATTTTAGGACACACTGAAGAACCTACTATGTGCTAACTACTACACAAATTTGATTTAAAAATTGAGAATGAGTTATGACCACTTGAAAGAGCTAAACATTTCATTATCTATCTATTCAAATAAACCCAAATGACCATATCGGCTCATGTGAATCGCTGAAATTTCACGCACATACATAGAAGAGTCCAGACATCTTATTAGTTGACCCCATTCTGCGTTGTAACTATGTCAGATTTGGGGTAGAATGTTTTAAACAAAACATATCACACCTACACAGCCAAATTTCTAAATGATTTAACTAATAAAATAGCACTGTACTGCTTAAAAACTCACTCAAATAATAAAAATATTGTGAAAAAGATAAATTAACTTATTCATTTGTCATTTAAAGCATGTCAATGTAATGCTTTCTATTCAAAATATCTTTATATCCAATCTTTATATTCAAAATGTCCTGAATATAAATCAGTCAGCAGGTATGTTCCCTGCTTTATAACCCCAATTCCACAAATACTTTATTTCTAAATCAGTGATAAATTTACACTGCAATTAATAAATAAAATAACTCACTCATAACACCTCAATCATGCTGTTTTTTTTTTTTTTTTCCTGATGGGCACCAAGTTAAGCAAACCACTACACTGCAGTTAATGAAAGTCTTATGATAATGTATTCTCCACACAAAAAAATATTACAAAGAGAAAGCACTAACTAAAGAGAAATTAAAATATTTCCTGGATTACTTTAATATGTTAAGGAAAAAAAAAGAGCCCAAATCATTTTTATTTTGTTTTAGAAAATTACCCCCAGGACTTAGGTTGAAAGCAGAGAAATTCCACAAGTACACAATACTTATCAAATTATAAATCATTTAATGATTCGAGTTCCTAATTATGGAAAAGTAAGCTCATTTCACATGAAATGTTTCAATACAAAGACTCCTTAAAGAAATAACTGAAACTCACATAGGAATAATCAATCAATAAATAAACAGACTGAGAAATACATGATTTATTTAATTTCTGCCTATAAACAAATTAACTCTCATGAAAACTTAATGAAAGCAAATACCTTGTAAACTAAGCCAACTCATGACAAAAATCACCTTCTAAAATTAGGGATATGTGTTCAAACACCAAAATTGTTATTTTGAAATGATAAAAAGAACGTGCATTTTTATTTATTATTTATCATTAGTCTAATTTGACCATTCTGTTTTCCTAAATTGCTAAGCACATTCCCTTAATTTAACAAGCAAGGTTAAAGTGCCCGATACATGCTAAATATTGCAGTAGATGAATGAGGAAACAGAAATAGGCAACCTTAAAACAGCAAATCAAAGTTAAAAAGAAAAAAGAGAGAGAGACAAACTGAGACTGAGAGAGCTGAGAGAGAGAGAGAGAGAGAGAGAGAGAGAGAGAGAGAGAGAGTGTGTGTGTGTGTGTGTGTGTGTGTGTGTGTGTGTGTAAGTAGGGGCAGGGCACTGAAAGTTAGACAAATCGACAGAAAAAGTAAAGTATAAGGTCATAACTGCTATCGAAACAGCATTCATAAAAAAAGAAACAAAAGAACTAATAATTCAAATCATTTTGTTATTTTGGTCTATAATACTTTTATTCATTGTGGTTTCTTTATCAGCAGGACTGCTTTCAGCTACACGCAAAAGAAGCCCCACTGTCTTAGCTTTCTAGGACCAACAAACCAAAATCCCACAGACTGGGGTGGCTTCAACATCAGAGATGTGTTTTCTCACAGTTCTGGAGGCTGGAAGTCTAAGATCAAGGTGCCAGCAAGCTTGCTTTCTCCCGAGGCCTCTCTCCTTGGCTTGAAGACCGCCGCCTTCTCACGGTGTCCTCGCGCGGCCTTTCCCCTGTGCGCGTACAGCCACAGGGGTAGCCATACAGATCCAGGTCAACGTTATTTTGAAGGCTGTCTGTACCACTGATCAACCATGTGACCCTGAGTTGAGTGCTTCCATCACTCAGTTTTCTCAGTATCAAATGATGGTAATTATACCTAACCTACAGGATTGCTGAGAGAATGAAAGAGGGTCGTGTTTGCAAGGCCAGGGCATACTGCTTAAGCATAGCGGATGCTGGGTTTTTGGCCTGGTCTTAAGGTATCCCGGGAAATCTTAACATTCTAAAATATTACAAAGCCACCCTGTAAAGCCTCATAAATATCAAAGAACTGACTCCATTTCTTTATAATGTGGCTTTTCGTGCGTCCTATTCCACAGCATGGCTCGAGCACCTGCAGTCTCCAACTGTCATTCATGCTCGTGTGCATATGTGTGTCAGAAAGAGAGAGAAACTTCCTTTCTGAGCATCTCACACCTTGTGTGAGGGGAAGAAGCAGTAACCGACTAGTACTTGTGTTCACTGCGTCATAGTCCTTCTGCAGTAAAAAGGCTGCTCTCACCTCTAGGAGGAAACGGACAGGAGTTTCTGTCAAGATATGCTCAACCAAAAACCCTGTTGACAAATGAGGTATACCTTCCAGGTAATTATTTCCTTCAGCTTTCCAGCAAAGCTGGGAGCCCCGTGGTTTGGTGCTGGAAGTGGAACACTTCCAGAAGGTTTTCAAAAGGCATCTGCTGCTCTTAATCAAAGAGTAGATTCCTCCTGGTTATCAATCTTTATGGAAAACCTGTTGGTCTGCCACATTTATAAAATTCAAGCTGAGAAAATGAAAATGAACATGTAACAGAATGGTTCAGGAGCATCTGATTCTAGCAGAGTCACTGTCAGGATATGGATTAATACCCAAATCATCTGTGCTTTTAAATGTCCCCCTTTCCCTTTGGTACCTGCACAAGAAATCCCTGTATGTTACTTCTGACATTTGGAGAGGAACTTTAACCAGTTACTTTGAAATTCTTTCAAAGAGAATGAAAAATGGACAGAATGAGGCCGGGCTCAGGATTCTCAAAGGGCCTCACAGGTCCAAAAATGTTCTAAATAAAAGGAAATATTCTCTATCTGTATTTCCAAGTGCTATTGTGAAGTATTTTCTGAGCAGCTGCAATAACTAAACTATAATCCTCCTAAATGTTGTCTCCATTGAAATTTGAATAATGATATATCTAATAATTAACATACTTAGCCAGCACTTTTTCAACACAAAGCTAAAAGAAATCTGCGAAATCAAAAAGACGCCAATTGCAAAGAAGAAACCTCTTAAACCCTATTAATGACTCAAGCGTGGGGAGGGGACCCTGGTTAAGACTGTCGAAGCCATTCTTTTCACAAGATTCAAACCGCTGTGAATAAAATGCTCCCTCCTGATTTTGTAACTATAAAAGACGCTCTTTCAAAAACAATATTCAGGAGAATATTTCCTTTCAATTAACTAATAGCTTTCTTGCTTTCTCTATTTGGCATCGATGTATTCCCAGGTCATCTTAAAAATAAAATGCTACAACAAAATAAATACAAAGCATTTTAGATGACCAAGCATCTCACTTAATTAAATAATCTGATTAAATAAATGCTTTTCTCCCCTAAATTTCCAGCCAAGTTTGAAGTAAGGAAATTTCTTTGATTCAGGGTTATAACACACTATAAGAAAAATAAGCATAACTTGATGAAAACAGAACTATAGGAAAAACAATGTGAGTGAGTGTATGCCCACCAGGAATAAATGACAAATTATCTTCAAGGAAACGTGTCTTCCGGATCTAGTATACTAACATATTACAATATCAGGATTTCTGTTAGCAGAAATAATAAATATAAAATTTTCAAATTACTGATCATCTTTCCAAACTGATCATTCTGCTACGTTTTGTGACCCATGTAAATAATCATGGAATACTTCTTTCCTCTGTTGTAAGTCTATAGATGGCTTCAGTTTATTAAACATGGCACCTCTTTTGTTTATCCATCAGATTACTTTCCTGATTTGCCCAATCTGCAGATTTTGCAATAATGGCATTTAGTTATTCATTCATTTAAGAGACATTTACTTAGTCACTAACATGCACCAGATTGTTCCATACCCCCAGAGAGCCATGCTGTAGCTAAAATTTGCAAACCTTTCAACAGGAGGACTCAAGTGGGGCACCCAACCTGAACTGGAGTTGAAATCAAAGAAGGCTTTGTGGAGAAGTCAACAACTGTGTAGGGTCTATGAAGGCCTGTAGGATTAGCCAGTTAAAGAAGGGGATTGAGTGCAAAGTCAGCAAAGGCACAGTGGCCACAGCCTTTATGCTCCTGGATTTCAATACAGCTAGCATGGAACAGGTGATGCCAATAAAGGAGTTAAAACTTCATTGCAGAGGTCAGGCCATAGATGGCTTGCATTTGGCAAATTAGGGAAACAAATTAATTCTGAAAGCAATAGGGAGCTGTTAAAGTATTTCAGAGGTAATGCTATAATAAGATTTGTTTTGTGCAAATTACTTTAGCTGAGTGTGAACAATGGAGTCTAGGGGCAAAGATGTAAACTTATAAAGTGGCTGTTTATTTGTCTGTCTCCTCTAGTAAACTGTAAACCCCTAAAAGCAAGAGCTCACTGTCAGAGTATCTGATGCTCACTTAATAGCCAATAGAATGTGCGTGGATGATGGCATGAATGGGAAAGAGACAGTGTAAGGAGACTGACTGAAAGGTTCTTGGAACAATCGAGGCATGAAATGATGAGGACACAAATTTAGGCAGCGGAAATTAGAATGGAGAGAAGTGAACAAAAATGAGGGATATTAATGGGGTAGACTCACAGATGGGTGACTTGTTTCATGAAGATTTAGAACTTGCGATGAGACACAGGTTTGGCGTGAAGTTGAGGGCTTCTGTTTTGGACATTTTGATTTGAAAGTACCCATAGGACTTTGATGTCAAGATCTCTAGCAGATATCAGGATATATCTGGAGCTCAGACAAGAGGTCAGGGATAGAAGAGTCTTCAGCGAATAGATAGTTATAAAAATGGTAGAAATTAATGTTATTTCATTCGGAAAGAGTTTATAGAGTGAAAAGTCAAAAGCAATATAGAGCCCTCCAGAAAACACCACTTTAAGGAGTGGGTGATGGAAAAGGTATTCATGAAGCTCTGCCTCTAATACATGGAAAAAGTGTGCAATGGACGAGTAAGCCCTCGGAATCGGGGACTTTGGGAATCTATCAGGGTAATAGCGAAAATGAATTAATCTAGTACAATTCCTTCCAGGTGGAGAGGTGATGTGACTTGCCCAGATTAACCAACTCCAAAAACCTGCACAACAGCAGCTGCTAATAGCTAGTATCTTGGTTTCTTATGCCATAAAATTTGGAGGTAAGAAGAAATGAACACTGATGTTCCTTCCAGCAGTATGACTTTATGATTCTAATCAAGTTTCATTGCTTGTTCATTCAGGACAAGTACACAAACCAAACAGAGCAGTCTCCACCTTTTCAAACAACAGGGCCAAGAAAATGAGAGAATAAATGAGCCTGAAATCTCTAAGTCTTACTGCCATGATGAACAAATGTGAAAATACAGCTTGTTCGTTTCTACTCAGTGATGCTAATGATCCAGTTAAATTGACTTCTTTGAAGGAAAATTACTGTTAATAACCTTAATTTCCTCCTAGTCTCTTCCCCCAGGTACCTGACATTTTAAATAAAATATTTTCATAAAATATTAAGAGCAAAGGAATTATATATTAGGTATCCAATTCCATGTTGACAGACTTCATGACTCCCTTCTGTCTTTCCTTTCTGTAAGCCTACATTCTTGGTTCATCAGATAAATACATAAAGTTTCCCATTCTATTCATGTCCTAAGAAGTATAACCCATTCCAAATGAAAGTAAAAATTTACCCCCCCAAAAAAAAAAAAAATGTTACCCTAAGGCCTACCACAAATCTTACTGATACCAGCCATGTGGCACTGTGGAACATTCCCAACTTCAATTTAAATGTAGTCATTGTAGCTGAGTTTTACTTTCTTTGCCCACAAAACCAAACCACAGGTTTTCTACCCTGGCCTGACCTCTCACCTGTGCAAGCCTCTGCTCTAGGAGGGCAAGTGCAGGGGAGGGGAAATCTGCCACTTGCCTCCCCAGACCCTTTGCCAACCCTTTCCACCCTCACCACCCTCTCTCATGCCCTCTGGCTTCTGTCTGGGTTCAGCTAATGGAACGCACCAGTCAGTCTGGGGTAAGGAGGAGAGTGAGGTAGGTATATTGATTCCCCGGCTGTTTTCCTGCAGGGATATTACAGGTGTCCTCTACAAAGGGACATAGCACTTGCAAGAGAACCCTTCTTGCCCTTCCCTTAGAGTAGGAACAGTTCCCCATTGTTGCTAGGTCCCTCTTTAGCCCTCCCCTGGTGTGTTCCCTACACCTGTCCACTCCCTCTAAAGGGTCCCTTTATTAAAGCCCTCCTCAGAGGACTTGGTTTACATGTGTCATCTGCTCCCCAGCAGGGCCCGGAATGACACAGATTGAAAAAGTGACCAGGTGGTGCCCTCCATTGTGCTTTCACAGACATTACCAAAGGAAATTGTCTGAAAACTGTGAAACACTATAGCATTTCCATGAGCAAAACCTAGCACAGACTTTCTTGAATATGCAAGGTTTCAATGCCAAGGAAATAATGATTGAGTCCTACCATATTTCTACAATTCACAGTGTGCTGTAAAAATAAACATGCAGAAGGCATACAATCAGAATCTGAATGTCACTGCCAACCTACCCAGAATTTGTCTTAAAAATGGATCTGGAGAAACAGATGAAAGAACTGAATCTATCTTTGGAAGATAGAAACAACATTTCATCTTTTTGCCATTTATACACATCGAGATTTACTAACCCTGATATTGCGATACTTTAAGGTGTTTCCAAGTCTTTCGGGGGATGTTGTAAAATTCTGAAAATTAACTAATAATTTACTTCATATTATTGATAACAATTACAGTTATCAAAGTCGTCACTTCTGAAAAAAGTTGGGAATCAGTGACCTACATTTTCTGTAGTACTTTTCCCAATATCTCTCTAAATAAAAATATGGAATAGTTTCCAATTTATATAGTCCTTTGTCTATATTTCTAAAAATCATGGAAATTAACTTTGGGTATCTATTAAATAAAACTCAGTAAAATAGCATTATCTCTGAATTTTCTAATTCTAAAAATCATGGAAATTAACTTCAGGTAACTATTAAATAAAACTCAATAAAATAGCATTATCTGTCAATTTTCTAATTCTCTAAGTATTATAGAAGGTAAAAGAGATTCTTAAATAATTATTTGAAAGTCTAAAGCTACAAATATACCTGGATAGGATTTTTAGCAATGAAATTAACTTAATCTTCCCAGGTCAGTATCAACCTCTGGTCTCTCTGTGTTGGCTGTGCAAAACCTCACTTCTCTGACCACAAATCCAAGGGCACTTATGACATGTCCCTGCTGGGAGGGGTCTAGAGTTTCACAGCTAGCCAAATTGATCAGAAAACAAATTTTCAACCCTCTGATTCTATAATATATCTTTTTATTAAACAGTTTTTACATGATCCCCTTAACTGGTAAATTCTTTTTAATTAAGTATCGTATTTTCAAGGAATTTTAAGGACATAGGCTATTTCTAAAGTCATTCCCTAATACATTGTATATATCTGAAATCTAACCAAATTAGTAATGCAATGTTCACAATGTGGGGCATGCTTTAATTAGAGAATACGTTCAGCTGCATAATTTGAGGTTCCACGAGATACAAATTTCATGGGGACTCTTTTTCAAGGCAATTCAGCAGTGCCCTGTCAAAATGTAAAATGTGCATACCCTTTTGACCAAACGGTTCTATTTCTAGGAATTTAGCTACAAAAAATTCTTAAACGTGCACAAAGACCTCCAAACAAAAATCTTCAATCTTTCAGTTTGCAATAGTGAAAACAGAAACTAGTTAAATAAAGTATGATACATCCATACTACTAAATTTTATGCAATGTTAGAAAGAACAAGATAACTAGTATACCAGCATCGAAAGATTTCCGTGATGTACAGTTAAAGTAGACAAAAGTAAGTCACAGAAAAATGTACACACTATGATCCAGTTTATATAATAAGAAAAAGACATGTATATGTACTTACATATGTAAATGCATAGAAAATGGAGGAGAAAGAAACACTCTAAACTGTTGCCTATGGTTATATCTGGGGATGGGTTTAGGTGGAAAAGAATGCTTTACATTTTGCTTCTATATTTCTTCATTATCATTTCAACTGGAACGTATTAATGTATCACTTACATCATTTTACAAACCAATGAAAAAAGATTAAAAGGAATTCCAGAAAGGGTTTTTGTGATTTGTCCAATGCTAGTGCATCAGCAGATAGAAGAGAAACCCATTTCAAACGAACTGCCCTTTGATTTGATCCACTGTGGTCTCTCATTTAAGAGTGAAAAGGAAAATGAGGGCCGTGAAGTAGATTGCACCTTAAAACACTAACCTGAAGAAACAGATCTACGTTCTATATGTTCAGCACAAATATAGCTACTACCAAATAGCAGGAGAGACATCCTGTGACTCCTTGGAGTTCAAATCAGTGACGCAGGCAAGACAACCTCCATGTCTCCATAAATGAAGTCACCCATTTCCCGACACTTAGGTGTTCTTATTTTAAAGAAGCACCACGAAATGAGATAAAATGGGAGAGAAAACCATGTCCTGCCTCCCTCGACTCTGCATATTAGCTAACATCTTGGAAAAATGGGGGACAGGGAGAGAAAGAACAGGCAGAAATTCAGAACCCGAAATTTATGCATACTGGAAATATTAATACATAGCCGTAACAACCTTTGTAAGAAATTTTACAACAAAAAAACAAAAAAAGCAAAATGACTGATATTTTCTAATGTTCCAGTACATGGTGTTTCCAAGCCCTTACAATTGACAAAAGGCTCAAAATGGGAGCCCTTGGGCCGAATTAGTTCCACAAAGCATCTTGTTTTGTCCACACCATGGGCTGATACATTTGTTTTTATTTTAATTATTTCTAAACATTTTAAAATGAGGAGATTTGAGACTCAAATAAATCTGGATTTCATGCTTCTCTGGAAAATACAGAGGCACTGGCAACTCTGAGGCCCAGGCCAAGCTGGCAGAAATCTGTCAGACCCGCATGGCAGCTGCTCCTGGGGAGGGGCGGAACTGGGCTCTGAGAAGGCTGCAAGCCTCACTACTCCCTAAGGTCTCAGACACCTGGTCAGCCACACTCAGCCATGTCACTTACTTGGGCCTTGGAGGAATCAGAGTACGCAACACCCTCACTGAAACCAAGAGGAACTTCACCAGGTCAAAACTGGTCCTCCAGAAAACTGAAATCATTTTTTTAGGTTACCCACAAGTAGCATCTGTAACCTCCCTATCCCAGACTTCGGGCCCATGCAACTGCAGAAAAACAAAGGCACCTAGAATTAAATGAGGACCCACTGCCTTATCCTCAACTTTCCATTTCAATTCCATGTTCACAGCAGGGTTGCCGGAAGCTGATCTGTCACATTTCAGCCTGGTCACTTAAAATAATTGTCACAAAAGTTTTTATTATAACAACGTTTCTGTAGCATGTGCCATCTTAATGGCAGGCAACACAGTACAGTGGTTAGAAATTGGCATTCTGGTATCAGCCTACCTGTGTTTCAATCCCAACTCTAACTCCCTGGAGTGATTCACTTAACCTCTCTTAGTCTCAGTTTCCCCACACGTAAACTGGAGATACTATCAGTACCCACCCAAAAAGGCTGCTGGAAGGATTAAATGAAGTGGCACATTTTAAGTGCTCAACAAACGTCTGCAGCTTTGTTTTGTTTTGTTGTTATTCCTATGCAAAGTGGAGAGATGAGTGCTCCCACTGAAGCTCCCTGGGAAAACAGGAGCCAGGATGCCTCCCCCTAAAAATCAGAGATCCCCAGATTCGTCTGATGAATGCCTCTCTCCTACCAGGCCTAAATAGCTCAAGACAGTCTTTTTAAAAGCCTAGCTGGGAGACACAGATACCCTGGGGATAGCATCTGGTTCACTAAGTTATATTTCGAAACCTCACAGTCACATAATTCTGAGGCTGTTAGGGCTGAGCTAATGTTAGGTCCCTCTGTCCAAATGCAGTCACTGGGCTAGATGAGTCCAAAGGACAATCTGGCACTTCATGGTGGCCCTGTGGAGTGACTGGAACTTTCTGTCCTTGCAGGGTAGCAGAGCAAATGTCTCTTGTAAGTTTTATAGGAATTTTCTCAGCCTGCTTTGTATGGATAGTTCAATGCCATCTGCCTCTATGAAGGAGAACAAGAGGCGTGAGCAGTAATACTAGTCTTCGTATTACGAGGAGGGGCAGTAGCTATTGTAGAAGCAGCAGTAACATAGTTAGTACACTGCGTTGTTATTCATAGTGTAGTGTCAGGCACTTTTGCCCTATAGGGTTATTCTTCTCATTTTACAGATGGCGCAAGTGAGGCTCAAAGTGGATGCCCAGCATCACATAGCTAATACAGGACATCCATCAGGATTTGAGCTCCAGTATGCCTCATTCCAATGCCCGAAGGCCTCAGCAACATTACGTTGCTAAAAGCAAACCTGCAGTGAAAACACACATCCACCCACCTAGCTGCCTCTGAGAAGAAGCATTTCCAGAGCCGATGTTCCTTCACCTTGTGTGGGTCATGGATGCCCTCTGCAATCTGGTGAATCCTATAGACCCTTCTCAGTATAATATTTTTAAATGCATAAAATTAAATACTTGAAGTACAATGGCAAGCAGTCATACTGGAAAATACGTATCAAAACAATGTTTTTTTTAAATGGACATGCATAGCAATATATGTACTTCTTTTCAACCCATTAATTGCCAAGATGTAGCAGTGGCTCCAACACTTGCCCTAATCGTCACATGGAAGTAAGAGAAATAAAGTTGTAATTCATTTGCCAGCTGCATTTATGGACCCACCAAATTGCATCCTCACACCTTGATGGAGTGGACCTAAGGTGTAGAACTCCTGCTCTGGGAGAAAGAAAGGGAGATGTCAAATGTAAAATCAGTGGTCTGTGATCTCTTCTCTCTTGATGAGCTGCTTATAATTAATTCATTTGAAATACCTTTTTCTTCCTGTTTCTGAGGAAATGGCTAGCTACTTCAATTCATTAATGTTAGAGAGCCAAAACATCCTTAAATTGTTCAGGAGGAATAGAATGCTTTAGGAGGACAACGTATCTTAAAGCAATGATTTGCCTGGCCCAATGGTGTTTCAGTAGCTGGAGGTGGAATTTCCCAACCCTGGGCACCCCAAAGGATCACGATTCCTTTGAGTTGTGAAGGAGACTCCCAGTCAAGGGAAAAAGATAACAATATCTTGTGGTTACATGGTGTGTGACATTCACATTGAAGGTTTTATAAGTAGTAGGTGAGAGAGGTGTTCAGAGAAAAACCTTCCTCAGATCTACATCCCTTTCAACTATTTTGATTCCATAAAGTAAAGCAAAGAAAAATCAGATGGAGCTCATGCAGGGAAAATAAAAACTTTGCTGGTCATTCATTCCCTGGAACATAACAAGCTCCTTGTTGAGACTTGAAAGGTAGGACATTATTACTTTCATCTCCTCTAGAAACTCAGGTTACACCTTCAGCATAGGAAGACCATACAAAGGCACAAGTTTCCAACCAGACTCTTAGAAAGTGGGGTTTGGAGTGATTGCTGCAATTGAGTGAAATGGACCTTTGCAAATAAAAGTCATTCTGGGGTGATATTTTCAAAATAGGCTTAATTCCACCGAAGATAATGCAAACTTCTCATTCATCCACTCAGTAATGCATTAACACACCTGAGTCTACTTCCACTGGGGGTGAAGTAAATCCATTTTGGT
>RJWJ010011058.1:0-45387 GCA_004363605.1 Indri indri
ACAGAGCTTCGAAATACATGGAACATGATGGATAGACCTGAAAGGAGAAACTGACAAATCCACATTCATAGGTGGAGACACATCAGCACTCTGCGCTACGTAACAGACAGAGAGAATAGACGGAAGTTGGTAAGGCTATAGAAGAGTCGAACCACACCGCCAGCAACTGGATCTCATTACGCTTACAGTACACTCCATAACATCAGAATACACATTCTTTTCGGGTGCTTATGGAACATTTGCCAAGATAGATCATATCCTGGGTCATTAAACAAACATTGACAAATTTAAAAGAATTGAAATCACATAGAGTATGCTCTCTAAACCATAATGGAATCGAAGTAGAAATCAATAAACAGAAAGATAATGGGAAAATCTCCAAACACTTGGAAATGAAAGAGCATACTTCTAAATAATTCAGGGATAGAAGAAGAAGTGTCAAAGAATTAGAAAATATTTTGAACAGAACAAAAGTTAAAATTCTCTCTATCAAAATTTGTGGGATACAGCTAAGGAAGTGCTGAGAAGGAAATTTATAGTATTAAATGTTTGCATGAGAAAAGAAGAAGAAAGTTCTTAGATCAATAATCTAAAATTTTATCTTAAGAAACTAGCAAAAGAAGAGCAAAATAAACTCAAGAAGAAAGGAAATAATAAAGAAGGGAAATTGATTAAATAGAAAACAGGAAAAAATAGGGAATATCAATGAAAACAAAAACTGGTTTGTTGAAAAGATTGATAAAATTGATAAAAAAAAATTAACCTGAACATAAATCTCACAGTCTAGGGAAACTGTACCTATGAGGTATAACAGATCTAAATGTAAAACACGAATCCATAAAGCTTGTATAAGAAAACACAGGGAAAAGTCTTCATGACCTGAAATTAGGAAAAAAATTCTTAGACATGACATTAAAAACAGGATCCACAAAAGTAAAAAACTGATAAATTTGACTTCATCAAAATTAATAACTGTTCATCTATAAAATACTTGTTAAAAGATAAACTACATGCTAGAAGAAAATATTTGCAAACCATGTATCTGGCAAAGGACTTGTATCCAGAATATATAAAGAACTCTCAAAACTCAACAGAAAGAAAACAACCCGCGCTTTAGAAATTAGCAAAAGACTGGAATAGACACTTCACCAAAGAGGGTACACAGATGGCAAATAAGTACATGGAAGGATGTTCAGCATCACTAGGCAATGGGGAAATACAAGTTATAACCATGATCAGATACCACTGCACATCAATTTGAATAGGTAAAGTAGGAAACATGAACAATGGCAGGAATGCAAAATGGTACAGCCACTCTGGAAAACAGTTTGGCAGCTTCTTCTAAATTTAAGCCTACACCATGTGGCTCAGTGATCACACTCCTGGGTATTTACTCTAGAAAATTAAAGCTCTACTTACACAAAAACCTGTATGTGAATGTTTACTGGAAACAACTCAAATGTCCTTCCATGGGTGAATGGATAAACTGCAGGAACATTCCTACACTAGACTACCACTTGCAATAAAAAAAAAACTAATGATAAAAACAACATGAATGAATCTCAGGATCACTATGCCAAAGGAAAGAGGTCAGTCCCCAAAAGTTACATATCACATGATTCCACCTACATGATACCCTCAAAAAGTAAAAACCTTAGTGATGCAGAAAAAATCAATGGTGTCCTGGGTTAGGGACTAGAGGAAGCTACCACAGACAAAGGATAGCCCGGGGGGAGTCTTGGGGTGTGATGGTACTATGGCTTCATCCTGATCATGGCGCTCGTTACACGAATCTATTCCGGTATTAAAATTCATAGAACTGTACACAGAAAAAAAACCAGATCAGTTTTACTATCATGATAATTGATAATAATAGGAATATAATGATAAGGAGATAAGTTTGGGATTAATTTGCCTGTCTCTATCTCAACATCCCAAAATTATTTCCAGGTGTGAATACTGATTTTTCTCATCAAGACAGGAACCTCAAGTCTGTGGCTTTAGCTGTATTTTCAAATATACAAATTGCTTTTGAATTTTTTTTTTCTAATGAACGGGCAGGGTGACATGACATCTGACTTCCTGAAAGAGAAAAAGCAAACATTGGGACTTTCCAAGGCTGTTGGGGAGGAGGCGGGGTTGTTGAGGGTCAGGAGGGGAGGGAGGTGTCTGGCAGAGAGGAGCCGTTTTCTCACGCTCAGGTCCTCCAGATGCAAGAGGCAAAGCAGGTTGCCAGATTTTCACACTAAGAGACCATTTCTGAGCAGAGGACAAACTGAGTCGACATTCGTTTATCTGAATGAAGAATGAGAAGTATTTATATCCAATCTGGCCATAAAAGGACTGATTTGGAAGAAAAATTCACACCATCTTTAGCTTGAGAAAAAAGTAATTTACCATGGTTTTTATTTCGGTTTTACTCTGCCAGTGTTTCTTAGGACAATATGTTTTTTAAACTTAATGATTAATGAGTTCAACAACAGAATTAGAACAAGTTTGATTTTAAATGCAAATGCCTGCTTCCCTGTCTGAATTCTCCTATGAGGCATCCACATGCGATTAACTTCGCCACCTAGTGGCTACAAAAAAAGTTTTCTCCAGGAAAAAATAGAAAAGAAAAAATTAAATTTTTTACGCAATTCTTGGCAAATTATTCATTCGTTGAACAGATATCTACGAATACCTCCCATGTGACAGGTGCTCTCAGTACTGGAAATGGAACTGGAAACAGGTTGGATGGTTCCCTGCCTCCCCCAACCCACGGTGACATTGAGGAGTAAGGGACAAGAAATCATGACATCACTTTAGAAGAGAATTCTTTTATGGCCTGATTTAGGGGAAAGTGTAGGAAAAGATCAGAGATACCTTTCTGCTTCTGCTGTTTATTCAAATACCAAGGTGCTATATTTTGGGGTGGTGTGTCCTGAACTTTATCAACTACATTTACAAAACCTAGGACCTTCTGGGGCTAAAGTAAATGTTCTCTCTACCATGATATTATTGCCTTAAAATTCATTCGTCCATGATCTCTCTGGAAAAAATTTTTTTAAACCTTTAAGACTCATTTGTGACATTATATGTCTTGAATAAATATTTTTAAATTTCTATATTATTTTCCTCACTAGATCATGTGAAGGAAATACTTCAGTGATACGACAGAGTTATGAAATATCTGGGGTAAAATTTATAATGTTCTAAGAATGTTTTCTATATCAATATGATGTAACGGAAAGAGCTGAGGTCTTGGAGCTGAATGAAATTGACACCCCTGGGCTTGGACTCTGGGTATGCTATTTTTGTTAAGGAATTTGTTTGCTTGTTTTAAATGGTAAATTTCTTAGAAAATAAAATGTATGTATAATGTCAATGCTTTATTTTCCTGTGAAATGTTAACAAATGTTCCATCAATAAAACAGTTGCTTTATTTATAAAATTTTATTTCTATTACTTTTCTAAATTTGAAAACTGGAGTTGTTTTAGGTTTATTGTTTTTTTCTTTTGTTTATAAAACAAATGCATTTTACTGTAAAACATGCACAATAAAGAAAAGAGTCCAGACAATTCATAATTCTATCGCCATACACTGCATTTATTCTGCCTTTTTGTACACGTTAACATACACGTATAGATATATATGTATACACAGGTGTGTGTGTGTGTGTAATGACATATGCATTTACAACTGGCTGATTCAACAAATTATAACTTTTCATTAAATTTCCTATCTCGTACAACAAGAAACAACCAAAAAAAAAAGAAGTGATGACATCTCCCAGCTCCTCCATAGGGCATGCCCCATGCCACCTGCTCTGCTTGAACCAACTGGTCAGAATCATTTCATTATACTACCACCAAAACCCAGAATTACAGGGCAGGTAGGGTTTTTCCTATTGCTCCATTGTCTCCAGTCAGTTTCCTCCCTGTCCCACCTTTCAGCTCTAGGACACACAATTCAGGAAACAGCCTTTTCAGTTCTGAGCTGGAGTCAGCCCCTGTCATGGCCCACCCTGCCTGAGCATCCACAGTGATGTTGGCTCAGTCCTGCCCCAACCCTGGCCCATTGAGACACAGGTCTGCTGCTTCCTTGGGAAGACCCTCCACACTGGAAAGAAGGATGTGGAAACAATCTGCAGGAAAAGATCTTCTTGGAAACATGGGTGCCACCACAGAAGCAGCCCAGGAGTGGGTCTCCTCCCTCCCTCAACAAGCCGAGGCTGGGGGTGCAGAGGTATCAGCCCTCTCCCCAGTGGAAGCAGTGCAACCCTGGGCCCAACTTGGAATGCTCTGAAAACACAGCTCCAAAACCCCGGCACAATCTGGTCACCTTCAGCCCCAAAGACATGGATTTCTTACACAAGACACAAAAAGCATCAGCCACAAAGGAAAGGAGTGATAGATCCAAATGCATTAAAATTAGAAATTTCTGACTCTCAAAAAATGAATAAAGAAAGAAAATAAAAAGATAAGTTATATAATGTGATAAAATATACATCAACACATAATTAACAAAGGATCAGCATCCAGAACATAAGTTGAACCATATGAAACTGCCATTTTTTGTAGGTCAAAAGTGGTCAAATGCCAGCAATTTCATGAGAAGAATTCTTATACATCATTAGAAGAGGCACTCAACCCAACAGAAAAATTGGCCAAAGACTTGAGCAGACACTGTACATATAAGGAAATCAGATGGCCAATAAACATAGGTAATGTGTTCAACCCCATTGATATCCAGGTAAAGTCCAATTAAAACAACCAATAAGATTACATAAATTAAATCCACTATATCGGCAAAAATTTTTAAGTCCAACAATACCAAGTGTTGATAAGGATGTGGAGCAATGGGAACTCTTAGACACTCCTGGCAGGAATGTGAACAGGTACAACTACTTTGGAAAACATGCATGAACTAGTAAAGTTGAAACATGATTTATGACTCCACATTGCATACCAAGGTATACACCTAGATACACAAAATCACCAGCTCATATGCACAAAAAGCATTTATAGATACATTGTTCATAATATCCTCAAACTAGAAACAAGCCTGATATCCATCATCAATAGAATGAATGTTAATATATCAATTGTTGCAAATTCCCAGAGTAGAAAACTACATAGCAATGAACAACCCACAACTACATTAAATTGAGCAAAACATACAAGAGAAAAAAATGGCTGCAGTAAGATTTATGTTTATGTTAAGTTCAAAACAGGCAAATCCAATCTATATCATGTGGGGATGATACATAAATGACAAAAAACTAGCATGGAGACAAGCAAAGAAGTAATTTGCACAAGAGTCATACGGCAGTCATTATGTGGGTCATGTTTGGAGTGAGGGAGAAAGGGAGGTGTTGTTATTAAGAGACTGGAGTACTTTCGGGGCAATGAGCCATTTCTTGATTTGCTGGTATGTAAGTTTCCTTCATAATTTTTAATAATTACTCATACAACTATGAAAGTTGATCATACAAATGGGGTCATTCTTATCATACCCAACTAAAACAGAATCGAGAGGTCAGGCAGAAAAGAACTCAGGGCACATAACATTGCTCCAAAAATGTAATTTTCTGCAAGCCTGGCTACCGAAACTGCCTGCTATCACCTGAAACCAGTTTTACCTAATAGCTACTGAAACTGCCTGCTGAGACTCTAAGAATAGTTTTACCCACGCCATCACTCACTAGTCAGAACTCTCCAGCTCCCCAAAACCTTACTAGTGCCAATGAGCTTTCTTGTAGAGCAATATGGGACATTTCTCCTTTTTGTAAAACCTCTAACCTTCTCTCTGTTCTCTAGACAAACCAAAGACCACCCGGTCTGCGCATATGCCCCAAACTGCAATTCTTTCATCCCAAATAAAACATTTTAATGTCAGAAATTCATCTCTATATTTTATTTAACCTTGACACAACTATGGTTATACATTTAATGTTTGTTTGTATGTATGTTACATTTTATAATTTAAAGGAAAAATAAAAACTCAAAATTATGTCAAGGTTAAAGATCTTTAGACAAATCTCAAGGACAAAAGGAATGAAAATTCCATTGAAGCAGTGTCATGACCTGGGTAGGAGTTTACAGGTTATAAACTGACTTCAAAATCAGAAATGATATGACCCAAATCTAAGAAAGACAGCTAAATAACCACCTCCCTGTCAAAGTCAAATAAAATATAGAGATGAACATTTCTAGCTCCTGTTGCATTTCTTTATTTCATTCAGTCCTTATGTCTGGCTTCAGCTTCTTTTACTGAATGTCCCGCTCTTTCTGGCTTCAAACGTTTCTGGAACCAGCCTTTCCCTCCGTGGGCACCTGGAATATGGAATCCCTGGTGTTGATTTTATTTGCTTCTTATTGTAAGTGCCGCTCAGCACACCATTCCTTTTTAAGTGTAGTTCCCAATTTGGAGGACTGCATTCCCAGCTTGCTGGACTTCTTAACTAGAGTATTTGATTAGGATGTGTCTGCATCCATGTCCGTGACACTAATGAGACCCTCTAAACCCTATTTACAATCTAAAAGAGGGACTTTGTTACTTAAAGAATGTGAAAATCGATCACACAAAGTGGGTCATTCTTGTCATACCCAACTCCCAGAGCATGAACTCCCATTCCATGGCTGAATTCCCAAAGGGCCACGTGGTTTGAAGGCCAGGGAATAGATGAGAGGAATTTAGAAAGGTGGTACTATCCCTTCATGAGCTTATAGGATGCATGGCTGTCCCTGCCATGTAGAAGTCAGCACCTGGCATTGTGCCTGCTCACAGGTACACACGCTAAACGTTTGCCAAGTGAATCCAAAACCAGAACAGGAAGGTTTCCCAGCTCCCTGAAGCTGCGATACCGGGACACTAGGTGGCGCTGTTCGCAATCACGGAGAGGGGAGGCGGGGCTTAGAGTGCCTAAATCAGGGCTCCCCTCCTCATTGGCTGTTAGAGAGTGAGTGGCAGGCAGGTTGTCGGTTGGCTACGAGGATATGGCCTCTCCCCGACTGAGGGGACATGCCCGGACACTCTGTGGTCCTTTAACTCGACCTGAGGACCACGGGGCCTGCCAGCAGGACGGCTGGCGGGGAAGGCCAAGGTCCCTGGGCCGCAGAGCGGGTCCAGAGCCCCCGGGGCGCCCCTACCGGGTCCCCCAACTCACCCCGACGCTCCCCTGCGGGGTGTCACTGCGCTGGCCCAGGACCTCCCGGGGCTGTCCCTGGGAATCTCTTCCCTCCCCTCCTCTCCCGGTCAGACTAGAGAAGGGACAAGCTCCTCCGCCCTGCCGCGTGCCCCTGGAGGGAGGGCCCGCGTCGGTGGCCATGGTCCCGCAGCCACGCTTGTTTTGTGCAATCACTCCGACTCCATCTCTGAAAGGACGGTCGTGCTCACATGCCAACGGGAAAAATAAATTTATAACCTGCAGCCTCTTAGAAACCCATGAACTCTGTCTCTGAGGTGAGATATATGGGTATCTCTCCTGCAGAGACGTTTACCTAGCAATTAAAAGGAGCTGAGCAAACAAAAGAGCTGGCCAATCCGCATTCCAGAGATAGAAGAGTCTCCAGGAGAGGGAAAGAATGAGTAAACTATCTGATTGGCTGTCATTGAGATTCACTCCCTCCTATAGACCGAAAGTTTTTTTGAGTTTGTTTAAATAGCCTTGAAGAGTTCCTGAGCAGACAGCAGGGGTGGAAACTTCCCACCTCCTCAAGAATAAACCGCGCCAAACGCCTTCCGTTATCAGTCTATAGCGGAGAAGAAAGAAAAGACCAATTCCTATTATCAATCTGATTCGTGAGAAACAGGAAAAGGCGGACACAGCAGTTTCACAGCTGTCTCCTGTTAATTGGAACATAGCCGTTAATTTTCTTTTACCTTCCCTAATAAAGCCCGCAAACCACCAGGCTTTGGGGTCAACACACCTTCCTCTTCCTTTCGGGTGTTGTGCCCTTTCTCTTAGGAGAAGGTGATAAACTTTGTACACCTTTCTATCCTAAACTTTGTGTCAGAGAGTCTTCTCTGCCCTCGTGTGAATTTCACACCCTTTCAATCTCTGTGGAAGGAGATTGTCCCCATCTGTTTTACCACCGTTTCCCAAATAGGCAGCTGTCCTCTCTAAGGAGGCACTCATCTGGCACTCACCTGCTTCACTTTCTCTGTGGCTGCCTTATCTCCCCAACCGATTGTAAATCCTTGAAGTCAGGACTGACTCAGGGGTGTTTACCTATCCCCACAGCCTTGCCTGCAATGGCTTCTGTTCCCTGCCGGGATACACTAGCTCAGCAGTCCCCGACCTTTTTGGCACCGGGGACTAGTTTCATGGAAGATAATTTTTCCATGGACTGGGCCGGGGATGGGGGGTTGGGAATGATTCAAGCACACATTACAGTTATTGTGCACTTTATTTCTATGATTATTACATTGTAATATATAATGAAATAATTATACAATGCACCATACTGCAGAATCAGTGGGAGCCCTGAGCTTGTTTTCCTCCAACTAGACAGTCCCATCTGGGGGTGATGGGAGACAGTGACACCCAAAGTGTGTTGCTTATGTCCAGTCTACTCTGTAATCCCATTTTGGTTGCCGTCACTGCAGAAAACCCTGCTTCACAAAAATAGGATGTTGGAAATGGAAGCAGGTTTTTCAGTGCTTTCATGGCAATCTCAGGATAGTCCACCTTGACTTTAATCCAGAACATACGGAGATTTGAAATTGTTTCAAACATACTTTTAAGGCCACTGTCTTATGTGATCTTCTAGCACAGACAAAGTCGATTCACTTGGCTTATCACAAATGGGTCGTGATCCATTATTTCCCAGTTTGGGGGTCTTTGTGGTCGGGAAGTGATGCTCAAACTCTTTTGAAAGCTAAGAAAGGTGATCATATGCTAGGTGGGAGAAAGAAGGCCCTGGCTCAGTGTCTTTCAAAACTGCTAATGTTTGAAACATGTCCAAAATCCCAATGTTCACTCTTTGCTCCCATAATTCAAGTCTGGCTTTGAATGCAGCCACTTTATCTGCCCACTTGAAGACAGTTGTCGTTCTTCTCTAAAGTGACAGATTGAGTTTGTTGAGCAGGTTGAATATGTCACACAAGTAAGCAAGTTTTGCAACCCATTCTGTGTCACTAAAATATGCTGCCAGTTGTGACTGTTTTTCTAAAAGAAATCTCTGGAGCGGCTTTCGTAACTCAAAAACTCTGGCCAGTGATCTACCTTTAGAAAGCCCTCTCGCTTCTGTGTATTAGAGAAGACGTGTGTGCTCTGCGTCCATCTCCTCACAGAGCTGTGTGAACAGACATGAGTTTAGGGCATGTATTTTAATGTGGTTGATAATTTTAATCACATCCTGCAAAATGTTGTTTAGTTCAGGTGACATTTTTTGGCTAGCCAGCATTTCTCTATGAATGACACAGTGCGTAGACTCACATTCAGAAGCGACCTCCTTGATCTGAGAAGTGAAACCAGAAAGCCACCCAGTCATGGCAGCCACTCTGTCGGTGCATATACCTACACAAAGTGACCAATTCATTTGGTCGTTTGAATAATATATAATCATTCAAAGACTTGAATAGTTCTGCAGCCGTGGTGTTGATTGGCAACAAAAGGATACATAGCATTTAATTCACATCCTCCTTAAAAATGTATCACACAAAAAGAAGCATTGTTGCTTTCTTGTCAACATTAGTAGACTCGTCTACCTGGATTGGGTACCACGGTGATTCATTAATCCTTTCTAACAGTTGTGCTTCAATATCCTCTGCTATTTCATCAGTTCATCTAGTTTGGTGCTAGCTGAAAGAGGAATATGTGCCACCTTCTGAACTGCAGCCTCTCCTAAAAGTTCATAGCAAACATCCTTAGCAGCATGCAGGATCAACTCTTCACCAATAGTAAAGGGCTTCTTAGCTTTAGCCATGCAGTTAGCCACTAAGAATCATGCTCTCAGTGCAGACACCATTTGAAGAAGTGGGGGCCTTCGATAATTGTTTCTGTTCTTCATGTTTCACATTTTTTTTAAAAAACTCCAAAGACTTGTCTTTTAGTGCAGGGTGCTTGGTCTCTCTGTGGCAAAGTAGTTTTGAAGGTTTCCTGGCTTCGTTGGATAGCCAGTCACCACATATTACACAAAGTGGGCTTGGAGAATGTGAATCACTTCTTGCAATGAACCCGTAATTTAAGTAGGACTCAGTATTTTCATTTAAATGCAGCTTTCATTGTGCAGGCAGTCTTGGCGTCTTCTGCTGTCTCATCATTGGATCTTTCCCCTTTTCAAAGAAGCTCTCCAGCGACGTTTGTTTTTTACTCATTTTTGCTAGAGTTAGCTGTGAGCTTACCCACATTGTGACTGAGACAAGTGCACAATGCAGGAAACAGTTGTGGACGGAAAATAATGGGCAGGACACACGAGGACTAAAATAAGTGTCACATTCTGACTTAAAGCCTGTCACCAAATGCAGCTGTACAACTGAAGCACATCAAAGCCTGCCACCAGATGCAGCTTAATTGTCACTTGCCACTCACTGATAGGGTTTTGATATGAGTCTGCAAGCAATTGATTTATGGTCTCTGTGCAGTCAGATCTCTCTGCTAATGATAATCTGTATTTGCCACCACTCCCCAGCGCTAGCATCACCACCTCAGCTCCACCTTGGATCGTCAGGCATTAGATTCTCATAAGGAGCGCTCAACCTAGATCCCTCGCATGCGCAGTTTACAGTAGGGTTCTCCCTCCTGTGAGAATCTAATGACCCCGCTGATCTGACAGGAGGTGGAGCTCAGGCGGTGATGTGAATGATGGGGAATGGTTGTAAATACAGATGAAGCTCCGCTCGCTCACCTGCCACTCACCACTGTGCGGCCCAGTTCCTAACAGGCCACAGACCAGTACGGGTCCATGGCCCAGGGGTGTGTGACCACAGCCCTAGCTAATGGGTCTCTTCAAACGTTACCCAGCCCAACCTAACTCCTGGGTCAAGCTAGTTGTGTTTGCCTCCTCAGAACGGAGTGAGGCCGTTACCTGGGAAAGGGAACTGCTGGATGACAGGTGGCACAGAATTGCTCTGGGATTCCACACTTTATTCAGGCCAGTCTTGCCCATGATTCTGAGCCTGATGTTTTCCGCCAGAAAACAGAGCGTATGGAGTGGGTTTGGGTACTCAGAATAGAGGATGTGGAAACCAAGTAGGCTCTACCCTAGAGCCTTGATCTAAGAGCCTTCTTCCTAACAGAGCATGTAGCCCACCCTGAAGACAAAAATAAGAGAAAGGAACCTGAGGTTTACTCCTGAGTTTGACTGCTCTGAGAACCTAGTCCTGGCTTTCTGGTCATTTTAGAAAAGAACCCCAGCTCACCTCACCGTGGAGAGTTATCCATGGAATAACAGAATGGCAAGGAGAGCTGGAAAGTGTCTCTGGGGGTCCCAGTGACTCTGGTGTGCCAGAGCAAGAATGTGTCCCAACTTCCTTTCTTGCATTGCATTTCTGCTTGAATAGGTGAAGCCAGGAGAGAGGGAGCACTGTGTTCTCACTGTTGTGTGCAATGTCCATCTTCCATGCCCAGACTGGCCAGGACCCAGTCCATGGGCAGGAAACCAAGATCTGTGGCTGTGCAGATGTTTTTCTTGCCCCTGCAGACCCACTTTCCACCCTTCTCCCCCTGCCCTGTGCCCTGGCAGGCTGGCCTTTCCGGACTTCATTAATAGGCATGGGGTTGGGTTCAGCCCGTAGGTGGCCCTGGCAGGTGAATGAGATCAAAGTATCTGTTTCCCCAGCTTCTTCTGTGCCAGGCCAGAGTGTGGCATGGCACTGTTCTTCTACCAAAGGCCACTGATCTTGTCAGGTGGCTCTGTCTCATAAGTCTCTCCGTTCTAGTAATCATTCCTGCCCAGGGGTGGAAATGGCTTCCAACTGCTGCTGGCCTCAGGGCGCTTCTCCATCTCTTGGGATTTCCTTGCCCTTCCTCATCTTTATAAGCAGGTCCTTGTTTAAACTCTCATTGTCCCCCTTTCTGAGATGGCCGTCTGTTTCCTAACAGGACCATAACTGACATACTGAGTTTTCTTTTTCTTCAGTTTTACTCCCCTTTGAGCCTGGAATCAACTCCACTCATAAAACAGACATAGTCCCTGTGATGTGCCACCTGCTCAGCTAAGCACTGTGGACGCAGATGTGAGGGACGGAGGTCACAGTCCATCCATACAGCAGGCGGCGAGGGCTGTGATGGAGGTCGATGCCAGGTTGGGGCACAGCCCGGGGAGGGAGTGATCAAGAGAGTCAGCAGAGAGTCAGCGGCAGCCAGACAAAGGTTGGGGTGGGGCGGGGGTGTGTAGAATGTTCCAGGCAGAGCAGTGTGTGCAGAGATGAGAAGGACCATAGGTGGCTGGGCATTGATCAGACTGATGCAAGATCGGACCACAGAAGTACACACGAGTCAGCACAGCCCAGTGGGGGTCCCCTGGAGGATGTGGGCATCGCAGCAAGTTGTCAGATTCTCACTGCAGAAAGTTTCTCGCAGAGATAGACAGTTGGAAGAGGCAAGTGTGGGAGCAGGAAGGCCAGTAGGGGTCTACTGCAGGAATTTAGGCAAACAATAATGAAAGCCTGAACCAAAACAATAGCAGGGGGAGTGGAGCGCAAAAGAGGTGAAGGAAATCCTCAGGAAATAGAACTTGCCGAGCAGTGGGTGTGGCTGGGAGGGGAAGAAATGCCAGTGTGGCAGGACTTCCAGATGCCCTGGTGGAAGATGGCTGGATTCCCGGTGATAAGGGAGGCACAGAAATCTGTGGAGCAGTATGTTCTGCTTGGCATTTGTTGAGTTTGAGGTGCCCGCAAGCTAGGTAACTAAAAATGCTTACGAGGAACCTGGGGACATGGGTCTGAAGCGCAGAGTCATCTAGACTGAAGATATGCATTTAATAATCATTTTCAAGATATTGGAGGAGTGTCAGAAGCCCAGAGTACAGAGAAGTTCTACGCCCCTGCTCTTTGTTGAGAAGTAGGTCAGTGAACAGTAATGATAAATGTTGCGCATTTCTCGAGCACTGACTGCATGCCGGGCGCTGTACCAGGTACCTGATGGTGAATACTTTGACCTCATTTATTACAATCCTCCTGGCACCTTGTGAGGCCCTGACCAGTGTTATCCCCATTTCACAACTAGAAAACTAACTTGCCCAAGGCCACACAGCTAGAGAATGTTGTAACTGAAATGGTAAATTCACCACCTGGATTCAATCCAGACACTCTGACTCCTGATTCTGGGCTTTCTTTTAATCATTTCACTGAATAAACATCTCAAGTTACTCAGTCTATACAACGGTTTTATAATGTTTTTTTTTTTTTCTTCCTGTAGTTCACCCCCAAGAACAGGCAGTCCTTAAAGATAAGACTGGAATTAACTGTGCTTTTCTCATGAACTGTCCGCCAGGTCTGTCTCTGCTGCTGAAAGAGCCTCTGGCTTTGCCCCCACCTACCAACGAGGAAGCCAGCACAGAGGAGGAACCGCTTTGGCTAATGCCGAATTAACTCCTAACTCCACTGCAAATGACCTGCATTTCAAATTAAGCAAGCGGCTGTCCCAAAAATTCGGTCTGGGGTATGGCTTGTGCAGTGGGAGTGGAAAATGCGAATCCTGTTCCGTTGCCCCTCGTTAAAGCTTTCCCTCCGCATCCCCTTCCCTACCTCTGCGGCACCCTCACTGGCCGTGCCAACTTCTACCCCAATACAGACAAGTCCTCTGTGCAGAACTGCGCACAGGCCTAACTGCGCCACCGAGGGGCAGGCTCTGCCCTTCACCCCCAACATTTGACTATGAAAATTTTCAGACATAAAATTGACAAAAGCTTACAGGGAATACCCATATCTCTAGGCTCTACAATTAACATTTTGCACGTTTATCACATAGCTGTTCACTTAGCCTTCCCTTTACCCATTTTTATGCATTTTGAAGTAAGTTGTGGACATCTACACACTAAGACCACGATACTTCAGCATGCATGTCATTACCTCGAATCCCAGGTTTGTTTTCAGTGTTTGTTTGTCTGTTTGTTTTTTTCTTCGAGGTAAAACAATGAAATGCACAAATCTGAGGTGTAATATATTAGTATTCTTGCCACTGTAACAAATCACCACATACTCAGGGGCATAAAATGGCGCAGATTTATTCTCTTAGAAGTCCAGAATCCGTCTGGCTGGGCCAAAGCCAAGTTGTCAACAGGGTGCATTCCTTTGGAGGGGACAGTCCATTTCCTTGCCTTTTTCATCTTCTGGAGCATTCCTTGGTTCATGACCGCTTCCTCACATCACGCCAACCTCTTGCTTCCATAGTTACATCTCCTACTACTCACTCTGATCTCCCACCTTCTTCTTCTAAGCACTGTGATTACATGAGGCCCACCCGGGTAAGACCCAATAACTGTCCATCTCAAGATACTCGGCTTAATCAGATCTGCAGAGTGCCCTTCCACCATGTGAAGGGACATATTCACAGGTTCCATGCAGCAGGACCTTGGGAGCCATTATTCAGCTTACCACGTGCACCATTTAACAAGTTTGTGCAAATGCATACACTTGTGTGACTCTGACTCCCATTGAGACATAGATCATGGCCATCACCTCCAGAAAGCTCCCTCGTGCCCCTTCCCAGTCAGTCCCCACTCTCACCCCCACCCCCACAGACAGCCACTGTTCAGAACTTCCTGTAAATGGAGGAATACAGGCCTTTGCTTTTGAATCTGGTTTCTCTGCCTTGGCACAATGTCATGGAGACTCGTCCTTGCTGCCTGTCTTGGTATCAGTGTGTTCCTTCTTATTGCTTAGTAATATTCCATCATATGAATACATGCAATCAGCTTACCCGCCCCTTTCCTCATGGTGGACTCCAGGCTTCGTGCTTTTGAACCTGCTACTAACATCGCTCCTTTGGACTAAAATAACCTCCTCACCCCAAGCATCTGTTCCCCTCGCAATCAGTTGCACTTGTCAGACCCACAAGACCCAGTACAAAGTCCACCCCTCTAGGAAGCCTTTTGAAAACCACTGCCCCACCCTGGGCAAGTGGACCACTCCCTCCTCCATGCCTGGCCATGACCCTCGCTTGTTCACAGATCTGGCTCTCCTCACTCGGTCCACACCCCCAGGGCAAAGCCAGGGGTTTTGATGACTGCATCTCCGCAGCAAGGGCAGGCCAGGGTGGTAGAGGAGCACAGCTTTGGAGCCAGTGCTGGGGGCTGGGGGTTGAGATCCTGGGTCTGGTATCTTTGTCTGTAATGTGATGACCCTCATAGGACCGGTGTGAGGAGTGAATAAAATATGTATGTGAATCACTTAGCACAGTGCCTGGCACAGAGTCAGCATCTGATACTTACCTCTTAATGCATGACTGTGGAATAAAGGGATGAGGGAACTTGCTAAATAATGACGCAGTTGGCCCTTGGCCAGTAAAACCTTGGTCTCTTTGCATTCCGAGTGGAGTGAAAAATCTGCTTTGTTCTCAAAACTGACCTGAGCATGGAGGGCAGACAAGCAGTGACTCTCTGCTGCCCACTCTGTGAGAAGAGCTGTTGGCTTCTATTCATAACTTATTTTGGTTACTATTAGAGGACATGGAAGTCCACTTCTCCTTGGAGGAAGGGCAGAATTTAGTCCAGTGTCTGAGAAGTTTAACAGGCTGCCAGGGAAGAGAATAATGAGCTGCTTGTTTCTCTGGGGTGTATATACCCTGTTCCCCTCAGCACAAAGACTTTCCTGCGCTCTGGGCTTCGGGTCATGACTTTCACTGTCAAACTGGCTCCAAGGCAAGTCTTGAGGTTTCTAAATTTTCTCATCCTCAGCCAATCTAGAGCCTAAAGAGGTTAACAATCCAGCAACGACTGTGAAGAATATTCTGATGTAAGTTCTTCCTGTCTTTGCCGTTTAATATTTATCTTTTTTTCAGAGTCATCTATTCATCAAGAACTTGGGCTTTTTGATCACAGTGTTTTTTTTTTTGTAGACTTTTTGTTGCTTCTTTCTGATGATAAAAATACATAATACATGCCCACTGGAGAAAGTTGGAAAATATGGAAAAGTATAACAAGACAAAAATTATCCATAATTTCACACTCCAGAGATAACCATTGTTAATATTTTTGTATGATTCCTTCTAGTAGTGACACATAGACAGATAGGTAGACAGACACACAAATGCATTATGCACATTTTTCCCAGAAATGGAAAAACAACAATAATTTCTTGATCAGCTAACCAGACCCAGCCTAGTTTTCTAGAGACTCGACATGTGACCAAGATGGACTGAGGGGAAAGACATATTGAAGAAAACTCCTGGACCTGACAACTGAGCAGGCCCCAAGATTCCAGTCTGGGTGAGTCATGTTGACCCTTCTGTCGATCTCAACATCCCAGCTGGCTCATTCTTCACCAGCTCATCTTTGCCACATAAGTGTTTGTAAACTTAACTCAGCCCTCAGAGGCAGCCAAGGCAGCAAACGTATGCCCCTAATTGCACAGGTGGTGAATTGCAACCCAAAGCCCAGGCACTGGCCTGGCCAATGCGGTGGGAAGGGCAGAGATTTGAGTGTCATGTACCTGCTCCCATTTCCCCTTCCTCCTGGCTTCCTGTCAGGTCCTTTCATCTGAGCCTTAATTCCATGTGACCGTGACAGCTGGCTGTTTGGTTGGTGCCTGTACTAGTTTGCTAGGGTTGCCAGAACAAAGTATCACAAACGGGGAAGCTTAAACAGCAAAGATTAATTTCTCACAGTTCTGGAGGCTGGAAGCCTGAGATCAAGGCATCTGCAGGGTTGGTTCCTCCTGAGGTCTCTCTCCTTGGTTTGCAGGTGGCCATCTTCTCCCTGTGTCCTCACATGGTCATCCCTCTCTGGGTGTCTGTGTCCTAATTGCCTCTTCTCATAAGAACACCAGTCATATTGGGTCAGGGCCCACCCTAATGACCTCATTTTAACTTATTTACCTCTTTATAGACCTTTATAGACCTCTCTCCAAATACATTCTTAGGTACTTGAAGCAGGACTTCAACATATGGATTTGGGGTGCACAATTCAGCCCGTGACAATGCCTCACTGGATACTCATCCTTGATTCTTATCAGGCTTCTCCAGCGCAATAAGCTAACAAGTGAAAATTTCAGTTCCTTAGAATCAATTATTTTAAACATTAGAAATTTGAACTGAATGAGAATCTGCTGTTGAACTTTAAAAAGCAAAGCATAACAAAATGCCAATGACATTCTTCACAGAAATAGAAAAAAAAATCCTAAAATTTGTATGGAACCACAAAAGACCCCAAATAGCTGAACCAATCTTCAGCAAAAAGAATAAAGCTGGAGGCATCAAACTATGTGACTTCAAAATATACTGAAAGGTCTAGGAACCAAAACAGCATGGTACTGGTATAAAAACAGACACATAGACCAATGGAATAGAATAGAAAGCCCAGAAATAAATCCATGCATTTATAGCCAACTGATTTTCAACAAAGGTAACAAGAACACACAAGGGAGAAAAGGCAGTCTCTTCAATAAATGGTGGTGGGAAAACTAGATATCCACAGGCAGAAGAAATTAGACCCCTATATCTCACCATACACAAAAATCAACTCAAAATGGATTAAAGACTTCAATTTAAGACCCAAAACTATGAAACTACTAGAAGAAAATATAGAGGAAAAGCTCCATGACATTGGTCTGGGCAAGAATTCTTTGGATAAGACCTCAAAAGCACAGGCAACAAAAGCACAGATAGAGAAATGGGGTCATATCAAACTAAAAACCTTCTGCACAGCAAAGGAAACAATCAACAGAGCAAAAAGGCAACCTACAGAATGAGAGAAAATATTTGCAAATTATATAGCTGGCAAGGGGTTAACATCCAAAATATATAAGGAACTCAAACAACTCAATAGCAAAAAACCAAGTAACCCAATCAAAAAATGGACAAAAGACCTGAATAAATATTTCTCAAAAGAGACATACAAATGGCCAACAGGTGTATGAAACGTTGTTCAACTTCACTGAACACCAGGGAAATACAAACTAAAATCATATGGGATGTCACCTCACTCCTATTAGAATGGCCATTATCAAGAAGACAAGATAACAAATACTGGCAAAAATATGGAGAAAAGTGTACCCTTACACACTGTTGATGAGATGGTAAATTAGTACATCCATTATGGAAAACAGTATGGTGGTCCCTCAAAAAATTAAAAGTAGAACTACCATTTGATAAGGCAATCCCACTATTGGGTATACGTCCAAAGGAAATGAATCAGCATGTCAAAGTGCAGGCAGGCCTGCACTGCCATGCTCATTGCAGCACTATTCAGCTCATAATAGTCAAAATATGGAATCAACCCAAGTGTCCATGAATGGATAAATGGGTAAAGAAAATGTGGTATATATCACAATGAAATACTATTCATCCATTAAAAAAGAATGAAATCCTGTCATTTTTGACTACAAGATAAACCCGGAGAACATTATCTTAAGTGTAATAAGCTAGACACAGAAATACAGATACCACATGATCTCACTCATATGTGAAATATTGTTTAAAAAGCTGACCTCATAGAGGCAGAAAGTAGAATGGTGGTCACCAGAGGCTGTGGTGGTGAGGGGTGAAGGGGAATGGGAACATGTTGGCCAAAGGGTATATAATTAGGGTACAGCTAGCAGGAAAAAACGTTAAGAGATCCGTTATACAGTAAGGTGACTATGGTTAACAATGATGCATTTTACTCTTGAAAAGTGTAAAGAGAGTGGATGTTATGTGCTCTTACCATAAAAACGATAACTATGCCCGGTAATGCATTTGTTAGTTAATTATACTTAACCATTCCTCAATGTATATGTACTTCAAAATATCCTGTTATACGTAATGAAAACATACAATGTTATCTGTCAGTTTAAAAAAGAAGAAAAAGGAAAATAAATCAAAGCAGATTTCTCCAAGTACTATCAGAGTGCCTGTGTGTGTGCATTCTCTTCTGTCGACGGGACTGCTCCATGAGTGGCTCTCAGTCCAGGCTGTACCTTGGAATCACCTGGGGAGCTGTTAAAAACCCACAGGCCAAAGCCCCCTCCTCCTCAACTAAATCAGAATCCAGAGGTGGGAGCCCAGGGCACCAATAGTTAGGAGCACTGCACAGATGGTTTCAGTGTGCAGCCAGGGGAAGGACAGCCTGCGGTGGGTCTGGCCCAGGGTATGGAGTTCTGAGGGCTCCACAGACCCTCCACTGAGGGTTTGCAAGGATCTGCATAACTCTATTCAGTCACTGTCTCCCAGGCAGTGACATACAGAGAGGGACTTCCAGGCTGTGGCTGCCTCCCTGAGAAACCAAAACCCTAAAGAACAAGAGTGCAAAGAAGCCTCTCGGGACAGCAAGCAATTGGACAGCTTCACGTGAGACCTGGGAGCATCGGGGAGCTCACACCTCTGGGACAGGAAGACACTCTGAGCATCCAGCGCTTGTGTCGGGTACAGACAGGGAAAACCAGGAAAGGCAGGGTCATGGCCCATTCCCTGAGCAACAGAAAAACCCAGTGACCAGCAAAACTCAGGGAGATATTCTAGGTGCAGGAAACTACGTGGGATTCACCAACCTAATAACCAAGTGGCCCAGCCTAGCCTAGACCTCTAGTCTTTGGAAAGCGTCGGAGCCCCACGGCAGAGAGGCTTCATCTACCCTGAGTGCTCACACATCTCCAGAGCCATGAAGGCCTGTGAAAACCACCAGCTCATCTGTCATCCTCTGTGATTCCAGAGGCACCTCTAATTATGTACAAAGCAAAGGCAGCCTGCAAGACACTTGAATGCCTAGGCTGGGCAGTAGCAGTTCTTCTCGTGCACTGTGAAGTCAAGGTCATGCCTCAGGGTACCTGGAGAAAGTCCAGCAGGCCAGTTTGAGTGAGGAACCTTCTGAGCATCTGAAACCACCAGGCATTCCTTCTCTTGCACCATGAAACCCTGGTGGCAAGGGGCTCTCCTGCTGGAGATGCACGTCCAGAAAGGGGCTCCAGTGCAGCGCCGGCAGCCCCACAACCCCACAGCCCTGCCCACGAGAGTGGAATAAAACATCTGCCTTCTCCAGCCAGGCAGCAGGCCCGCCGTCCTCCGAGAGCTTGAGCCCTCACTGGCTCATATCCCCAGGGTGCTGGAAAACCACTTAGGAACAGGCCGGAGCAAGGGCTTAGCCCAGACACCTACGCTGACAGGTTAGAAAATGAGGTGCTTCTCCAGGGAGCCTGGGTGAGGCTGGCCCAGGACCTGGCCTTGTGCTAGGGTCTTGTATACATGATTAGATGTTTCAGGGACAGTTTCCTCATCTGGAAAATGCCTTTCTCAGAGGACTGTTGGGAAGACAAAATTGGATAACATACCTAGAGCATGCAACACAGATCTGTAGCGTGATCAGCCAGTCCATGTCAGCCACGGAAGCCAGCTTCACGCCCCGTGTGAGCTCCACAGGTACGACCAGGATGTCGTCTCAGTTTTCCCTTCTCTGTGGCTTTGGAGCCTACCGAAGGCTGCCCCTTCACCAGGATAAACTTCTCCCAGGGCTTGAGGGCTCATTAAACCCACCGCCCATGGTGCCTCGGGCAGGACGAGGGCCTGCCTGCCAAGCCCGCCTCCCTTCCACAGGGACACAGGGCACAGCCCCTCACCTCGGTTCCCCTTACCACGACTCACACAGGCTGGAACTTGCAAAGCCAAACTTGGCCAACTCCTGGTAGGGCACACATCAGACCAAGAGCGAGGGCGGAGCTTGAGGAGCACACACGCAGCTCTTGCGGTGGCATCTCAACACGGTCTCCGAGGCCAGCCCCTCCAGCCCAGGGACCCTGATTCTGGGGCTGTTTCTGTATCCCAGCCACTTCCCTGGGCCTCATGCCTCCCTCTTCTCATGTGGGGAATGCATGATAATATGGTTTTTCTTTTTCTTGCTATTTATAAAATCCCACAGCTTTTAGCAAAAAATAAATAATAGATAAGTCCCTAAGCTAGAGAAAGAGCCTTGGGGTACAGCTGCAGTGGCAGGGGCCTGCCAGGCTCTTCTGCGTTTTCGTGGCGCTGGGGGCAGACTGGAGAGTGGAGTTTCAAATCGCCCGAGGGCTTCCCGCCAGCCCTGCCTCTGGGATCTGGAACAGGACGCGAATGTCAACCAGCCCTTCGGTCTTATTCCTTTAGTCCTCAACCTCCCTCCAGACCCAGGTGTGGTGTCACCACAAAGGGACATTTGCTTTTAGAGAAATTCCCCCTCGCTAGCACTCATTCCTTCTGCAGATTAGGACTTGTGTCAGAGGAAGGGGGCTAAAGAGCACATTCGGGAATCGGAGCCCACGACCAGGCATTGGAGACTCTGGCCTGTTAACTGTCACCTCTTTCCTGCTGCCACCAAGGTGCCTGGGGCCTCTCTGCCCGACACCTGCTAATACCTGCCCTGGTCCCTCTGCAGCTCAGCCCCAGCCCTCATCCTGTCAACCCGGTGAAGCCAACCCGCTCCCTGCGAGGGCTGGCCTCCCTGCCCTCCACACTGTGCCCGTGCCCTCCCTGCCCCGGCCGTCTCAACCCAAGCCAGGACCAGCTACATCACCTGCCGAGACTAGTACAAAATGAAAGTGCGGATCCTCTTGTTCAAAAGTTAAGAATCTGCAGACGGCAACAGGAGAGCGTTACACCGAGTGCAGGGCCCTTCTGAGTGTGGGGCCCTGGGAGAGCCCACGGCCGCGTGGCCAGGAGCCAGGGCTGACTCAAGCCACTCCCAGCTACCCTTGGCCTGAGAGCTTTATGAAATGGCTTTGCAGAAGGGTGCGGGAAAGAGCAGGATAGTGCTCCTTCACGGAACTTCTCAACAATTGCTCCTCTGTGAGTATGTTAGCAGCCGAGGAAGAAATATGTGAAAACCTCTTCTACTCCCATCTCTCTCCCCCACAACTCCGAGTGTTCCACAATCCAACCCTTCCATGCTGCCAAGGACAAGCCAAAGAATTCAGTGTCCTGAGATCCACCTCTGACATTAAGCAACGCTGTGGGCACAACACAAGCGACGTTGACTTTCAAAGGCAAGAGATACAAAGGGATTAAGAGAAGTGGAGTTTGGTGAGAAGTGGTGAGGTGGCCACAAGGTGGCACAGAATGACAGCCACAGGGGCTCTACTTCTACTGTATAAAGACTCTTCCCTCCAGTCGAGAGTTGATGGCATCTTTAGAGATCACCCCGTAACCCGTCCGTGTGGCCATCTTCATGGTAACCTGGTTGAAACCACACCACCTGGCATGTTTTTTCTTAAAATGTCGCACAGAAACGAAAAGAAAACTTTTCTGATGTGTAGGTACCTAACACCTCTGCTCTCCTCCTTGTCCACGTCCTCTGTTTATTCATCCACTCCAAAAACAAAGAATGAGCACCCACTGTGTGCCGTGTGCTGTGTTGGTGTCAGCGTATTTGAATAAATTCAGATCGAGTCCCTGCCCTCAAGGAAGCAGTAGAGGACACAGACTTGTGAATGACAGTTACAAAGCCACGCGCAAGTGCCCTGGAACTAGTGAGACCGAGAGAGCTACTCGGGGGATGTGGGAGGCTGAAGGAGCGGGCTTTCGTGCCTAGCCTTAAAGGGAGAGCCCATTCGGTGAACAAGGGGAGAGAGCCTTTTTTCAGAAAGGGAACCAGGCAAGCAAAGGCCAGGTGGCCCTGGGCTCTGTCTCCAGGCGGGGAGTTAGGGTGTGGGGTGTACTGGAACAGAAGGAAGACTGGGGCCGGACCGCAAGAGCTTTTCGATGCCACGTTAAATAGTTTACATTTTATCCAACAGGCAATTGGAACCCACCAGAGGGGGAAGGGGACGAGGTCAGACGTGTGTTCCAGCAAAAGCAGGGAGGATGGGTTGGAGGGGCTCAGGAGGACAGTCGGGGAGTCGGGAGTTACTGCAGTCTCCAGGTCAAACTGTGAGGGTTTCAACGTAGACCAGAGGTTCTTGACATGAGAGCAATGTTGCCACCCAGGAAATGTCTGGCAATGTCTGGAGACATTTTTGGTCGTCGCAACAGGGCAGTGGCCGCTACTGGCATGTAATGGGTCAAGGCCGGGATGCTGCCAAATGTCCTACAATGCACAGGACAGCCCCATGACAAAGCGTTGTCGGGCTCAAAACATCGATGGTGCTGAGGCTGAAAACGCTGACACAGACAACGGTAATAAAGACTGAGCTGGGAGAAACCCAGAGCTATTTCGGAATCGGACACCAGCAATCGGATGCCGGCGAGAGGCCGGTTGCTGTACCCTGAAGGACATTGCAGTCATCGTTATTCTTTTGGGCTAGTTTCTTACCAGTGGCGTCTGCGAGAGAGTCCAGATTGCCAGGGCCGCCTCAGCAGAGAGGGGCAGGAGGGTGTCACCCGGCGAGCGGGCAGGTGCAAGCCTGGGGCTGCTGCAAAACCAGCTGGCTCTGGAAGCTTCGACTCCCAGAATGACCAACAACTCACCCACATGCGGAGGGAAAAGGCACACTGGGAAAGAAAAATTAGAGCTTTAAAAAGAGAGGGGTGAATGAGAAGCCTTTTTGGGAGACTGCTGTCTTGGCTGTGGCTCAGACAGATGTGGACCAAAAGGCTTCTCCCATCTCCCAGAGCAGGGCAAGGAGAAAGATCGAGGAGCTCCTACACACTCACCGCATCACAAGGCTTGTGGCGTCCTGTTTCCTGCGCTCACATCCGCCCTCCAAGCCCGCCTCCTAGCTGTGGTGACTGCAATCACCACCTCACAGCTAACATTTACTGAGTGATTTCAATGTGTCGGAAACACTGGTTTGGTGCTTTATATACCTCTCATCTCATTCGATCATCTCAACAATTTTATCACACCCCATCTGTTATTGTGTCCATTTTACAGATGAGAACACTGAGATTTTAAAAGTTAACTGCTTTGCCCACATCATACAACTAAAAGAGGCGAAAGGTCAAACCCAGACCTCTGACTCTATATCCCATGCCAGGAACCACTGTGCTGTATTTCTTCCCAAAATCATGTTCAGTGGAGCACAAAGGCAGTTACTGTCGTGGGGGTTTATCAAATCCTACATGCTGCCTCCACTATGCACCTGGAATGTCACGGTCACCAAAATGGCATAACACGGACACATCCCCGCACCCCACAGGGCCACACACCTACCAACACGCGTTCTTTATTGCAAAGATTAGCAACAGATTTCAGCTTTTGTTTCCTGATTTTCTGGTCTCCTGGTATTTTTTTTTTCTTTGTATTAAAATTCCAATGCACAGGGCATGAGGGAGCTACGACAAAGCTCCGGGGCAGGAAGAATTCCGCCCTCACCCCTCTGTGCCTTGGGATCCAGCGTCACAGTCTGGAAATGGGAACAGCCCACGGCTGGCCATGCTCACACACTGTGGCATCCTCACTCGGCTGCTGGCCGCCCCTCTGTGCAGAAGCTCTGCCGAAAAGCTGGGGGTCGCCTCAACACCTCTCTGACATCTCACATCTCATGTGCCCCCGCTCAGCAAATCCTCCTGGCTCCCTTCCAAGTGTACCCAGAATCTGGCCACCTCCCCCATTTCCACCCCACGACCTGACCTCACAGCCATCCTGGCCCGCCAGCACTGTTACAGCGCCTCTGGCTGGCCCCCTTCGGCCGTCACTGTCTCTGGCAGCACCGCCACAGCGCACCTACTGAGGGCCAGGTCAGTGCCCGTCTCGGCACAAACACTGCAGAGGCTTCCCATCTGGCTCAGGGTAAAAGCTGGAGACCCCATGACATCCAGGTGACCTGGTGCCTATCATTCTCTGAAACCATCTCCCTCCACTCGCCCCTATTGACACTGGTCTCACCCCACATCGGGGACTTTGCACGCCCTACCCCTTCTGCCTGAAACGCTCTCCCTGAGGTGTCCCCCTTGGCTCACTCCTTCACCCCACTGGCCTTTACTCAAACATCGTCTTCTCTGTGAGGCCCCCAGCACACTTCTAACCCCACCGCTGCTGTTTTTCCTCCCGAGCACGGTCCCCCCTGGAGCACACTGTGTTGGGTGACTTGTGCTGCCACCACCTGCTAGACACCTTCATGGACAGTTATGCCACCTCACAGCATCTCTGCTGTGGGGGGCCCCAAGACCACCCCCACGTTAGGAGCTTCACTGGGACTCATTGGACCAAGCAGACAGTCACAGCCACAGCCAGGACCTAGCAAGGACGCAGCAGGGTCTGGAGGAGTCTGTGCACAGACTTGCGCTGCTCTCTGGCCCAGGAGGGCTGCCCCAAGCATGCCTGGGCAGTGCATGTGCCCCGGGAAGAAGGAAGTCAGAGCCTGGGGTAGGTCGGGGCTGGTGATCTAGGCACCTTCTACCCACCACAACTACCAAGACTCCAAACTCCCGAAAGGAAAGCCGGTGTTCGTAACCACACTGTTTGTACAAACGGTCATCGCAGGCTGGGCAGCGGGGAGAACATCCCAAAAGTCCCTTGAAGCCAGCCTAGGGCCAGCCTGGAGGCTGTCCAGGTGATGGGTCTGCTACAGTAACTCACAGGTCTACTTGTTTGCTGCTGTTCATTGCCTGTCTCTCCTCGTCTAAATGTGAGCACCACCGGTTGCTTTGTCTGTCTGCTGCTGTATCTCAGCACCTAGAAGGCCTGGCACAGAATTCGTGCTCTGTAAATATTTGCTGAGTGAATTGATGTCAAGAATAAGCACAGCAGCCCACCGTGGAAACAGGGCTGGCACTTGGAGACGCTCTCACACATCAGGGTGGGTCGCCCCAAGCACCTGGACCTTGCCAGGGCCCCTCCTGAACAGTAGGCCTGCTTTTGGAAAATGGTAGAATTTTCCTTTTTGCAACCAAGTCTTCCCTAATCAGGGACAAAACCTGTGATGTTGGTTTCATTGGTATAAAGATCTAATCGATTGACTTGCTTGGCCCGCCCCCAGCAGGGCCTGGTGCAGCCACCTTCTTCCCTGTGGTTGTGTGGAAACAACCCTGCTCTCTAGATTAACTCAAATTATCCCTGATGGGTTGTGACTTTCTGAAAACAGAATTTCAGAATCTCTGGCCTCCCAGCCCCAAGACACCGAATCCCTCTTCACACATCAGCTGCCTCTCCCAGAGGTCGGCTTCCTGTCCTCCGCAGTCATCCGAGGGGGCATCGCGTCTGCCCCTTTAAGGAAGGCAGATGCCGGGAACTTCAAGGACTGGACCTTCACCCGAGTATTATCTCTAACTGCCACCAAATCATTAACCCCAAGAAGGGAGAGGACTGTGTTCAGAAATCAAGGTCACCTACAATAGGGAGCGGCCAGGGCCAGACACGGGGCACCGTGAGCCAGCGAGAAGAGAGGTGGCGAGGCCGCAGAGCCCATTCTGGAGTCTGACGTCTGAGTCTCCCCACAATGTGCAGGAGAAGGAGTCAAACACAGCGGCCTTATTCCGTTGTTCCGGCTTCTCTGCCCAAGGACTCCGCTCCCTCAGCTCTCAGGACCCCGTAAAGGTGTCTCCATCTCCTCTGCATTCCCGCAAGTCCCCTTCTGCAGACGTGCCCGAGCCTCCCCACTCCAGCCCCCGCCTCCCAGACGTCTCTCAGCGCCACCTCCTCAGCACAGGGACACAGACGCCGGCTCCCCAGGAGCCCCGAGCATGGCCTCCTCTCAGCCCCTGCCCAGGGGCCCTCTTCCTCCCCCGCCCTTCGTGGGCCCCAAGACCCCACGCGGCTCTCCCTGTGGCCCCTCAGGGAGCTGCCCCAGAGCACAGGACCCAGAATTCGCAGGCGCAGGCCGGGCTCTCTGCAGTGAGGTGCATGAGGAAGGCGTGCTGGGTTGTGTAGCACCCCCCAAATTCACGTCCTTCCCAGAACCTCAGCATGTGGGCTTATTTGGAAATAGTGTCCCTGCAGATGAATTTGTTAAGAGGAGGTCTTCACCAGTGCGTGCTGGAGCACGGTGGGCACATGAGGACAGGGACTGGAGCGACGCATCCACAAACCCGGGACCCAAGGCATGCCGAGGATTGCCCAACAGGCAGAAGCTGCAGGAAGCAAGGAAGGCTTCTCCCCTCCAGCCTTCAGAGGCACCCGGCCCTGCCAACACCTTGATTTCAGACTCGGACCTCCAGAGCTGCAACCCTGTCCATTTCCATCGCTTGGAGCCCCCAGTTTGCGGCACTCTGTTGCAGCAGCCCACAGAGGGGAAAGAGCCCCGGGACTGGGGGTTGCAGTGCGGAGGGGAGTCTCTGCAGGATCCGCGCCTGGGTGTCACTCCCGCTGCGCTCACTCTGCACTAGGTGGTAACAATCACCTTTCTATGCACAGTTTATGCACTTCTTCAAATAAAAAACCGAAATTCTTACCTGCTGGCCTGCAGAGCTCCTCTCTGCACTCACCACCTCATTCCTCAGGTGTGAGACCTGGTGGCTCCTGTCTCACAGCTGTGACTACCCCGGGGTGAGGACCTGCAGTCCCTCAGCCTGTGTCTCAGGCCTTCCTTCCATTCACCTATGGACATCCATGGCAGATCTACCTCTGGGCATCCCTGGCCGCCCAAGCCACTTTCTCGTCTTTCTCCAGTGCGTATGTCTGTGTGTTCCCACCCCTGTCCCCACCAGGCAGCCATTCTATTGTGTTCAATGTATATCCCTTTACGTGTGTCCGTTCTTGAAAACGTGCCGGGGGCTTTGTGTGCACGTGTTTTCATTTGCGCAGCAACATTGTGCTCCAGCACTCACACTGCTGCTTCCTGCGATCGTAAGATCCATGTGCAGGAGTTGTTGTGTGGACGTCCATGACTTTGCGTCCACCAGCTGCACAGCGCCCCACAGTGTGCACTGACCGCTGCCCTAGTGACGGGCAGCCTGGTGGCCCCCAGCTCTCATCTCCACAGCAACCGCCTCTGGGCCTGCGGGACAGCCCCTTTGGCACATATTCTAAGAAGCAGAATTGCTGAGTCTGTAGTCCCTAATATCTGCAATACAGTGTCACTGTTTTTTAAGAGGCTTTATTGAGACATTACCCACATATCTTACATTTCACCCATTTAAATTGTACAGTTCAATGGACTTCAGTATATTCACAGATATGTGCAACCATCACCAATTTTAGGGCATTTTCATCACCTCAAAAAGAAACCCCATATCCATTAGCTCTCACCCTCCCTCCATCCCACCCCAGCCCTACGCAAGCACAGATGCACTTCTAATGTACTCTACAGATTTACCCATTGCGGACGTTTCATATAAATGAATCATATAAAATCTGATCTTTTGTGACTTTCTTCTTTCATTTAACACAATGGTTTAAGGTTACATCCGTGTTGTAGCATGTATTGGTACTTCATTCCTTTTTATGACTGGATGATATGGCATTGTATGGATAGACCACATTTTGTTTATCCATTTATCAGTTGATAGACATTTGAGTTGTTTCCACCTTTTGGCTGTTGTGAATAATGCTGCTATAAACATTTGTGCACAAGTTCCTGTGTGAACATATGTTTTCGTTTCTCCTGGGTATCTACCTGGGAGTGGAACAGCTGGGTTATATGGCAACTCTATGCTACGTCATTTGAGGACCTGCCAGACAGGTTTTCAAAGTGGCCGCATCATTTAACCATGCTCTGTAAATGAGGGTTCCAATTTCTGCACATCCTGGCAACACTCGTTATTATCTCACTTTGTTATTCTAGCCACCCCAGTGGATGAGAAGTGATATCTCATTACGGCTTGAGTTGCGTTTCACTGATGACTAATGGTGTTGAATACCTTTCTTGCACTTATTGGCCATTTGTATGTCTTCCCGGGAAGAATGTCTCTTCAGATCCTTTGCTCACGTTTTAATCGAGTTGTCTTTTTATTATCGAGTTGTAAGAATTTTTATGTACTCTAAATACAGTTTTCTTATCAGATATGTGATTTGTGATTACTTTTTCCCATTCTGTGAGCTGTCTTTTCACTTTCTTTTGGCTGTCCTTTGAAGGAAAGCCTTTTTTAACACTGATGTCGTCCAATTTATCTAGTTTTCCTTTGGTTATTTGTGCTTTGGGGTCACATCTAAGAGGCCCTTGCCTCTTGGTTCTTCCAAACTGCACTTTTCCTGTCTCACTTCTTTCCCCTCTAACCAAGAGCTCCCTCCCTTCCCAACTGAATTAAGCCACTTTAGTACCGTCCCCTCCCTGTACAGGCACCCCCCGCCCCGGTTCCTTCCCCTTCTCCTCTCTGTGCCGTGGCCTTGGCCATCTCGACTGACTTTCTCTCCAGACAAGTCCTCCCTCCTTTCTGAACACTGTCAGGGGCCCAGAGATCGTTAAGAAGACTTCTGGTCTCCACTCAGTGGCTTCTCCTCCCGAACTATTCTGCCTCTGGTGCCCTGTTCTGCACTGGGCCGAATTCTCTGTTCTGTGGCAGATGTCAGTCTCTGCCAACTCCCGCCTTCGTCCTACGTCAGCTCAGCTAAGACCGCTGGCTGGGAATCTCCCCTCGTCCTTACCTCCGGCTCCTGAAACGCACCACCTACAATACCAGGTTATGGCATTGCACTGCTCGTAACAGAGAAAGGCAGTTCTTGTGGAAGGTGGCACTGAGGTGGCACAGTGACAGGATGAATAATGGGGAGACAGACCTGGGACCTGTGTGCTATAGCCCCCAGCACACCGTGGAATCTCCTGGGCCACAGGGCCCCACCTTGGTCAGCCCATGCCACACCTTGTCCCTCCCTGCAGGGCGGGGTCTGATAGACTTCAAGGAGCAGTGGAGGATTGGCTCAGGGACAGAGGCTGGTGGCAGAGGTGAGCCACAGCAGAGCACACAGGTGCGTCCTGACGGGAAATGCGGGAAGTGGAGCCGGGGCTGCGTGGGCAGGGAAGGGAAGCCGTGGGAGAAGGGCACGGAGCGAGGGCAGGAGAAGCAGAACACGGGTGTGGGGGGAGCCAGGAAGCAGCACGGGCATCCAGAGTGGGTCGCAGAAGGCGCCAGGGCGCTCTTGGTGGCAGGCAACAGCTGGCCAAGGTCGGGATAGGAAGGCGCAGCGAGGAGTGGGCGAGGGAGGAGAGGTCCTGATCCCTGTTCCCCGTGTGGAGGGCTCCCTCTTCCATTAAGGCTCCACTGCCACCGTCCACGTCCCCCGCTGCCACGTGTTGGCAGGAACAGAGGGTCGTACTGGGGAAAGTGAGTTTCTTCTGCATCTCCCTCCATCTCGGCAAAGCAGAAAGAACTCTGGGGTAAGAGAAGGCCCAGCCATGAAAAGACATGGAGGTGCCCTAAATGTATACTGCCATGTGAGAGGAGCCAGTCTGAAAAGGCTGCATGCTATAAGATCACAACAGCAAGACATTCTGGAAAAGGCAAAACTGTGGACACAGTGAGTGGTCAGTGGTTGCCAGGGATTAGGGGCAGGAGGGATGAGAAGGTGGAGCTCAGAGGATTTTCAGGGCGGTGAAATTATACTGTGTGATATTATAATGGTGCACACTCGTCATTATACATTTGTCCGAACCCATAGAATGGACAGCACCAGGAGTGAACCCTAAGGTAAACTGGACTGTGGGCGACAACGATGTGTGGATGTAGGTTTCTCAATTGCGACAAATGTGCCACTCCAGCGTGGATGTTGGCAATGGGGGAGGCTGTGCATGTGCAGGGCCAGAGGGCATATGGAACTCTTGGTACATTTTGCTAAAACTTCTCTAAAAAATGAAGTCTATTAAAAAAAAAGAAGTCAGCCAGCCAAAATTTAATAATAGAACCCAAGAGCTCATCCCTTCCTGCTGGGTTTGGGTTTACCCAGCAGCCACTGCTTACCTGCTCCCTTCAGACTGGGCCCTGAGAGCCCCAGATCATGTGGGTCCTGGGCCTTTCACCTGCACCAGGGGGACAAGACAAGGTGACCAGAGGGAAGTCCCAGGATGGGCCATGAGCATGGAGCAAAACCAGAGCAGCACGAGGGGCCCGGGAGAGTGGAGAGGACTTCTCAAGCCAGCCTTGACAGCAATCTCAGTGCTGGGAGAGCCCTCAGGTGGCAGAACAGGCCCAGCAAACACCATTCACTGATCTATGTGTCAATAAATGCTAGCTAGGCCAGGGCACTGGCTCACACATGTAATCCCAGCACTTTAGGAGGCCGAGGTTGGAGGACCACGGGAGACCAGGAGTTTAGGACCAGCCTGGGCAACATAGTGAGACCCTGTCTCTACAAAAAAAATTTTTAAAAATTAGCCGGACATGGTGGCACGTGCTTATAGTCCCAGCTACTCAGGAGGCTGAGGCGGGAGGGTCCCTTGAGCCCAGGAGTGTAAGGTTGCAGTGAGCTATGATGATGCCACTGCACTCTGTCACAGGTAACAGAGCAAGACCCTGTCTCAAAAGAAAGGAAGAAATGCTAACAAGTGTGCGAACTAAATACCAAAGTGCTAAGGGGACAGTGAGTGGAGAAGTGAACTAAGGGAGAGCCAAGAGCAGAAAGCTCCTTGCAGAGCAGGGCTCCAGCCAGCTGTGGAAGGAGGTGAAGGACATGGACTCAGCAGAGAAAGGCGGGCAGAAAGGGACACCAAGAAGTTGGGCTTCTCTGAAGAGAAAAATCCACAAGGGGAATAGGACCTCTAGTTAACAAATGGGTTGTGTTCCCAACACTTATGAATCAGATATGTGATGTGTAAAACACATTTTCCAAAAAACAAAAGCAAAGGATGAAAAGTGTCCACGGTGGTCAGGTTCTCTTTCTAGCTGAGAAAGCCTGTTGGCTCCATAATGCACCCGAAGTAAGAGCTCCTGTACTTCAGTTACACCTAACACCAACGGTGCAAGCGAGTTTCTAGATGTCCCAGCAACCCCGCCCCTCCCTGCAGGCAGAGTGGCCAGGTGCCCTGGGAGGAGGCTGGGCCAGGAAGACGCTGGGAGACAGGAATGGACTCACCCTCTCTGCACCTGTCTGTCTGCACAGGAGCAAGTGTTTTCTCCAGATTTACCCCCAGGGATTCTGAAATCGGGAGCAAAAGGCAATCACCTGTGAAAGCAAGGCTCTCTCAGAGTCCTTACCCCATTCCTGTGCCTGCCCTGGCAGTCTGTGCTTCAGGCACCACCTATGGGATGTGAGAAGCACCGTGAGAGACAGGAGGGATCCTTGAGTGGGACTCCAAGGTCAGCTGCAGCATTTAGGAAGTGCGTGAATGGCAACAAGGGCAGCTCTTCTTCTGCAGAGAAATGACACGGTGAAGGTGGCCTTCCAGGCAGGGGCCCAGCAACACCGAGGAGGACAGGATCTGGAGAAACTAGGGCTGGGAGACAGCTAAGACTAGTGGCTGCAGCAGCCGATGCACTGTCCAAGGTCTCCCAAAGACTCCGCACACAGCAGGGCCTGCTGGTGGCCCCAACAGGTACAAGGGAGCACAAAGCAGTGACTGCCAAGGTGTCCCATCCCTGCAGGAGACTCTCAGCTACGTGCACAGGATGGTATTTGCAGCTCAGGGGATGTGGTTATGGGGTGAAGACTCTGACCATGCCCTCCTTCCAGAGATGGCATGTCTCAGATGCCCTCCTAGTTGCCTTGGATGGTCAAGAGATCACAACTCAGGTGTCCCACTGGAGGGGCCAAACAAGCCTGGGCAGGACTGGCCACCTTGTCCTCACCCTCAAAGCCACGGATCTGCAGCCTAGTTAGAGTTGAATCACTCCACACTGCTTAAAACTTTAAATGTGCTGGTGTTGACAGACTGTATTTAATTTTGAAAGAAGAGTAGCTAACATTTCTTTTTTTTTTTTTCAACATATTACCGGAGTACAAATGTTTTGGTTACATGTATCAATTTTGTTATGCTTGAGTCAGGGTTATAAGTGTGCCCATCACCCAGATAGTGTTCACTGTACCCATTAGGTAGGTTTTCACCCCCACCCCTGAGGCTTGATTTCCACTGAGTTTTACTTCCCTCTGTGCACATGTGCGCTCACTGGTTAGTTCCAGTGTAATAGCAAATACATGTGGTGTTTGTTTTTCCATTCCTTAGATACTTCACTTGGGATAATTGTCTCCAGTTCCATCCAAATTGTTGCAAAAGGCCTTAATTCATCCTTCGTCATGGCTGAGTAGTATTCCATGGCATACATACACCACATTTTGTTAATCCACTCGTGAATTGATGGGCACTTGGATTGATTCCACATCTTTGCAATTGTGAATTGTGCTGCAATAGACATTTGAGTGCAGGTGTATTTTTGATGAAACAACTTCTTTTCCTTTGGGTAAATACCCACTAGTGGGATTGCTGGATCAAATCGTAGGTCTACTTTTAGTTCTTTGAGGAATCTCCATATTATTTTCCATAGAGGTTGTACTAATTTGCAGTCCCACCAACAGTGTTTAAGTGTTCCTTTCTCTCTGCATCCATGCCAGCATCTATTGTTTTTTGGACTTCTTAATAAAAGCCATTTTCACTGGAGTAAGGCGATATCTCATTGTGGTTTTAAGTTGCATTTCCCTGATAATTAGTGATGTTAAGCATCTTTTCTTGTATTTATTGGCCATTTGTCTATCTTCTTTTGAAAAGCTTCTGTTCATGTCTTTTGGCCACTTTTTAATGGGGTCGTTTGTTTTTTCCTTGTTGATTTGCTTGAGTTCTTTACAGATTCTGGATATTAGCCCTTTTTCAGATGTACAGCTTGTGAATAATTTCTCCCATTATGTAGGCTGTCTATTTGCTCTATCGATTGTTTCCTTAGCTTTGCAGAAACTTTTTAATTTAATCAAGTCCCATTTATTTATTTTTCTTGTTGCTGTGATTGCCATTGGTGTCTTCTTCAAAATTCTTTGCCTGGGTTGATATCTAGAAGGATTTTTCCAGCATTTTCTTCTAGAATTCTTACAGTTTCATGCCTTACATTTTTATCCATCTTGAATTAATTTTTGTGAATGGTGAGAGATGTGCATCCTGTTTCAATCTTCTGCATGTGGCTATCCAGTTTTCCCAGCACCGTTTATTGAACAGGGCTTCTTTTCCCCAGTGTATATTATTGTCTACTTTGTCAAAGATCAGTTGGCTATATGTGGATGGTTTTATATGTGGGCACTCTGTTCTGTTCCATTGATCTATGTCTCTGTTTTTGTGCTAATACCATGCTGCTTGGGTTACTATAGCTTTGCAGTATAATTTAAAGTCTGGTAATGTGATGCTTCCTGATTTGTTCCTTTTGCTTAAGATTGCTTTGGTTATTCAGGCTCTTTTCTGTCTCCAAACAAAGCATAGAATTATTTTTTCTAGATCTGTGAAATATGACATTGATATTTTGACTGGGATTGCATTGAATCTGTAAATCGCTTTGAGTAGTATGGACATTTTAACATTGTGGATTCTACCAATCAATGAGCACGGTAAGTTTTTCCATTTGTTTGTGTCATCTGCAATTTCTTTTATCAGTGTTTTGTAGTTCTCTTTGTAGAGATCTTTCACTTCCTTGGTTAAGTATATTCCTAGGTATTTCATTTTCTTTGTAGCTATTGTGAGTGGTATTGAGTCTTTGATTTGACTCTCAGCTTGACTGTTAGTGGTGTATAGGAATGTTGATTTGTGTAGATTGATTTTGTAACCTGAGACTTTGCTGAGTTTACTTATCAATTCCAGGAGTCTCTTGGTGGAGTCTTTGGGGTTTTCTAGATATAAGATCATACCATCAGCAAAAAGCAATAGTTTAACCTCCTCTTTCCTGTTTGGATACCATTTATTTATTTTTCTTGCCTGATTGCTCTGGCTAGGATTTCCAGCAGTATGTTGAATAGAAGTGGTGACAGTGGGCACTCTGGTCTTGTTCCAGTTTTTGGAGGATGGGGAATGCTTTCAACTTTTCCCCATTCTGTATGATGTTCGCTGTGGGTTTGTCATATATGGCTTTTATAATCTTGAGATATGTTCCTTCTATGCATAGTTTATTGAGGGTTTTTATCACGAAATGGTGCTGAATTTTGTCAAATACTTTTTCTGCATCAACTGAGGTGATCATATGGTCTTTGTTTTTGCTTCTGTTTATGTGGTAAATCACATTTATTGATTTACATATGTTGAAACATCCTTGCATCCTGGGATGAAGCCCACTTGGTCGTGGTGGGTTACTTTTTTTGATGTGCTGTGTAATTCAGTTTGCTGGTGTTTTATTGAGAATTTTTGCATCTATATTCATAAGGAATATTGGTCTGTATTTTTCTTTTTTTGTTGTGTCCTTTCCTGGCTTTGGCAGCAAAGTGATACTGGCTTCATAGAATGAGTTGGGGAAGATTCTCTCCTTCTTGGTGTTATGGAATAATTTTCACAATATGGGTACCAGCTCTTATTTGTAGGTCTGGTAAAATTTGGCTGTGAATCCATCTGGTCTGGAAATTTTTTTTTTTTTTGAAGATTTTCTATTATTGCTGCAATCTTATTTCTCATTATTGGTCTGATCAGGAGTTCTATTTCTTTCTAATTAAGTCTTGGAAGGTTATGTGTTTCCAGGAATTTGTCCATTTCCTCTACATTTTTGAGTTTATGTGTGTAGAGATTTTCATAGTATTCACAGATAATATTTTGTATATCTGTGGTATCAGTTGTAATATCTCCTTTTTCATTTCTGATTGAGCTTGTGGGGTCTTTTCTCTTCTGCTCCTGGTTAATCTAACAAGAGGTCTATCAATTTTGTTTATCTTTTCAAAAACCAACTTTTCGTTTCATTGATCCTTTGTATTGTATTTTTGTTTTTCGTTTTGTTTAGTTCTGCTCTGACCTTAGTTATTTCTGTTCTTCTGCTGGCTTTGGGTTTCGTTTGCTCTTCCTTTTCTAGTTCCTTGAGATGTATCATTAGACTGTTAATTTGTGATCTTTCTGTCCTTTTGATGTAGGCATTTAAGGCTATGAATATGCCCCTTATGACTGCTTTTGCTGAATCTCATAGATTTTGGTAGCTTGTGTCCCCTTTGTCATTCAGTTTGAGGAATCTTTTTATTTCCATCTTAATTTCATTATTGACCCAATAATTGTTAAGCAGGTTGTTTAATTTTCGTGACTTTGTGTAGAATTGAGTGTTTCTCTTGGAGTTGATTTCTATTAATAGTTTTATTCCACTGTGGTCTGAGAAGATACATGGTATCATTTCTATTTTTTTTTTATTTGTTGAGACATGTTTTCTCAATCTTGGAGAATGTTCCATGTACTGATGAGAAGAATGTATATTCAGTAGTTTGGGGGTAAAATGCTCTGTAAATGTCTGTTAGGCCCATTTTGTCTAGAGTCCCATTTAAGTCCAGTGTTTCTTTATTTTCTGCTTGGATGATCTGTCCAGTTCTGTCATTGGGGGGTTGAAGTTTCTGGCAAGTATGATGCTGCTGTTTATCTTTTTGCTTAGATCTAGTAGGTTTTGCTTTATGAATCTGGGTGCTCCTGTGTTAGGTGCATAAATATTTAGGACTGTTATGTCTTATTGTTGAATTGCTCCCTTTACCATTGTATAATGACCATCTTTGTCTTTCTTTACTGTTGTCGATTTAAATTCAATTTCATCTGATACGAGAATGACTATACCTGCTTTCTTTTGGTTTCCATTTGCATGGAATATTTTTTTTCCATCCATTCACTTTGAGTCTATATGAGTACCAGTGGGTTAGATGAGTTTCCTGGAGACAACAGATACTTAGGTTTTATTTTTTTATCCATTCAGCCACTCTGTGTCTCTTAAGTGGGGCATTCAGACTGTTCATGCCGATTGATAGAATTGATATGTGGAATGCTGTTCTGTTCATCCTGTTGGGTAGTATCTTATTGCTTTATTGTACCTCTTGTGTTATTGTTTTATATGAGCTCTGAGCTTTAGCTTTGGGTGGTTTTACTCTGGTGTGTGGGTGTCTATTGTGCTGATCAATGCAGTTCTGAGTATTTCCTGCAGGGCAGGTCTGGTCTTGTCAAATTCCCTCAGTGTTTGCTTGTCTGGGAAAGTCTTTATTTCTCCTTCATACATGAAACTTAGTTTTTCAGGAAACAAATTCTAGGCTGGCAGTTATTCGTTTGAGAACACTGAAGATGGAGCTTGTAAGCTCCATCTCTTCTGGCTTGTAAGGTCTCAGTTGAGAAGTCTGTAGTTAGCCTGATGGATTTTCCTTTGTAAGTTACTTGACGTTTTCACCTCATGGCTCACAGGAGTTCCTCCTTTGTGTTGACTTTGGCCAGTCTGATGACTGTATGTCTTGATGATTGCCTCTTTGCAATGAATTTCCCAGGTGTTCATTGAGCTTCTTGTACTTTGATGTCTATATCTCTAGCAAGACCAGGGAAATTTTCCTCAATTATTCCCTCAAATAGGTTTTCCAGCCCTTCTGCGTTTTCCTTCTTCACCCTCAGATATGCCTATGATTCTTCTATTTGGCCATTTTACATAACCCTACATTTCTTGTAGGCTTTGTTCATTCCTCTTAATTCTCTGTCCTTTATTTTTGACTGACTGAATTAATTCAAAAAAGTTGTCTTCAAGCTCTGAGATTCTTTTTACACCTCGTCTAGTCTAGTCTTAAAACCCTTTGATGAGGGAGGATGGAGGTCTTTGAGGTCTTGTCTCTTTCCCCAGCCCTGTGGTCTTCTTAACAGTGTGAGTTGTTTTGGCATGCCCAGTTTAATCTGTGAGACAGTAGGTGTCGCTTGTGGGTAAGAATCAACCACACTTTGTATGATCGAGTCAGTGACTACTGTAAAAAGCTGTGCGAATTGACCCTTAGCTCATGGTTTTCCTATAGGCTGAGCTTCCTTCCCTTGCCCCACTCCAGCTAGAGGCAGCCCAGAGGGGCAGCTGGGCCCACATGCACTCTCCAGGCCTGATTTTTATTCTGCTCTCGCCTTGCTCCTCTGTAAACCTCTTACAGGCCCGTGGACTTTCTTACTCAGGTGAACTCCCTTGTTTTTGTGCATTATCTCAGCCAGGGAGAACATTGGGCTTTTATCTCTCTGCCTTTAGATTACTCACCCGGGGCACCCAGAGTCACAGCGGCCCCAGGCTGTGCCACCGTGTGTGCCCCAAAGTGCTTGTTGTGTCCTGGAGAGGCAGACACCTATATTGAAAGCAAAACTACATTTTTGATACAACAAAATACTTTTTAAGGAGACAAATTTCAAAATATAGTGTAGAAGTTCAAAGGGTAGGCACTTGAGTCAGGCTGCCTGGGTTCAAGTTCTAGTAAGTCATGCCACCAGGACTAGGTGTGTGGCCTTGGGCACGTTGCTCAAGAGGGTCACCATCTTCTCAGCTGTGTCAACCCAAAATAAGTGACTAAGAAAAAGATCTCAATCAATGGAGATTTATTAAGGCAACGTTGAGCACATGCCAGGGAAAAACACAAACCACAGACAAATCTGTGGCTGTTTTTCCTAAGGGGAATTTGGAATTTTCAGTATTTAAGGGGAGTAGGGCATATAGAAAGGAAAGAAAAGAGCAGGGGGCAGAGGGTAGTAAGACAAAATGGTTACATTCTTGTGAGATGCAGGAAATTCTACATTTTACATAAGATATGGCAAATGGAAACCCATTTCCTCCCATGAGACAACTAAGTTCATCTTTTCTGCTACATGCCAGAGCGATGGGGCAAGAGACACTGGCCCTCCTCGGGGCCGTGGCTGCCGTCCTGGTGCTGCAGGCGGCCGCAGTGGAGCACTCCCCATGGACCCTGCACGGCAAGGCCAGGGTGTTTGCAGACCTGAGTGCTCAAGAGCTAAAGGCTGTGCACAGCTTCCTCAGGTCCAGGAAAGACCTGAGACTGGAGCCCTCCACGGCATCGACCATGGCCAAGAATACTGTGTTCCTCATTGAGATGCTGCTGCCCAAGAAGCAGCATGTGTTGAGATTCCTGGATAAAGGAGAAAGGCATCCTATTCGGGAAGCCCGTGTGGTCATCTTCTTTGGAGCCCAGGAGCATCCCAATGTCACTGAGTTTGCTGTGGGGCCCCTGCCGTGGCCCTACCACATGCGGGTGCTGTCTCCCAGGCCTGGACACCAGCCCTCCTGGGCATCCAGGCCCATCTCTATGGCAGAGTATGCCCTCCTCTACCACACCCTACAGGAAGCCACCAAGCCCCTGCATCAGTTTTTCCTTGATACCACAGGTTTCTCATTCCAAGACTGCCATGACCGATGCCTCACCTTCTCTGATGTGGCCCCCCGGGGCTTGGCTTCTGGCCAGCGTCGCAGTTGGTTTATCATACAGCGCTTTGTGGAAGACTATTTCTTGCACCCCACGGGGCTGGAGCTCCTTGTGGATCACGGGAGCACGGATGCCCAGCGCTGGGCAGTGGAGCAGGTGTGGTACAACGGGAAGTTCTACAGGAGCCCAGAAGAACTGGCTCAGAAGTATGCTGATGGAGAGGTGGATGTGGTGGTCCTGGAGGACCCAATGCCCAAGGGGAAGGGGCAGGAAAGCACGGAGGAGCCAACCCTCTTCTTCTCCCACAAGGCCCGTGGGGACTTCTCCAGCCCCATCAGTGTGAGTGGCCCCCGCCTTGTCCAGCCCCATGGCCCTCGCTACAGGCTGGAGGGCAATGCCGTGCTCTACGGGGGCTGGAGCTTCGCCTTCCGGCTGCGCTCCTCCTCGGGGCTGCAGGTCCTGAATGTGCACTTCAGTGGAGAGCGCATTGCCTATGAGGTCAGCGTGCAGGAGGCCGTGGCACTCTATGGAGGACACACACCTGCAGGCATGCAGACCAAGTACATGGACGTGGGCTGGGGCCTGGGCAGTGTCACTCATGAGTTAGCCCCTGGCATCGACTGCCCAGAGACTGCCACCTTCGTGGATGCCCTCCACTACTATGATGCCGACGACCCTGTGCACTATCCCCGAGCCCTCTGCCTCTTTGAGATGCCCACAGGGGTGCCCCTTCGGCGGCACTTTAATTCCAACTTTAGCGGAGGCTTCAATTTCTATGCAGGACTGAAGGGCCAGGTGCTGGTGCTACGGACAACTTCCACAGTCTACAATTATGATTACATTTGGGACTTCATCTTCTACCCCAATGGGGTGATGGAGGCCAAGATGCACGCCACCGGCTATGTCCACGCCACCTTCTACACCCCCGAGGGGCTGCGCTACGGCACTCGCTTACACACCCACCTGATGGGCAACATGCACACTCACTTAGTGCATTACCGCGTGGACCTGGATGTGGCAGGTAGGACTCGAAATGACACCCTCCCCTCAAACATCAGCAACCAACCAACAGCTTAAACCCCACAGGAGACAGCAATACAAGTCCCTGGGGACATAACATGAGGAATATTTACCCAGTCTGCTTCTGTGAAACCTAAAGCTAGAAATCTGTGTGCTCATGGCAAATGGTGGAAGTGAGCAGTGCTAAGGGCTGCCCTGGATGCACAGCGTAGACCCGTCCTGGCCCTGGGGCTGTGCTGACCCCTGCGCAGTGGGTGGAGTAGAAAGGTGTGCTTGGGGAGGAGAAGGGACGATGCCCAGGAAGGTGAGAAATGTCCCTGCCTTGCACTTTGAGATGGAGTGTAGTGTCCTCTGGGAACACTCAGTGTCTCCTAGATGTGGTCACCATAAAAGAATGGTGTGATTGGTGACAAAAGGTTGGCCTGACACCAAATCATAGACCAGAACAAGGCCACTGGGGCCAAATGGGCAGCTCCCACCCCTCAGCCCCGGTTGGCCCTGGACACTGTCTCTCACGCCAGGAGACAGGTGGGCTGCCCCTTCTCTGGGATAGTAGCTGCAGCAAACAGGCAAGAGCATGGCCCTTGAGAGAACCGCCCAGAGGGTAACACGGTCTCCCTAGCTGCCCCTAACGTGGCCCAACACTCTGTTCACTCCTGAAGGGTGGCTGCTGGTCTGGGATGGGGATCCCAGTGCAGAGGGAGGAGGTTTCAGCTCCGGGAGCGTGGTCTTCATTATCCTCCTCCCTGCACACCTGCAGGCACCAAGAATAGCTTCCAGACACTGCAGATGAAGCTGGAAAACATCACCAACCCCTGGAGCCCGAGACACCACCTGGTCCAGCCGACCCTGCAGCAGACTCGGTATCCCCGGGAACGCCAGGCGGCCTTCCGCTTCGGGCGGACCCTGCCCAGGTACCTGCTCTTCAGCAGCCCCGAGCACAACCCCTGGGGCCACCAGCGCAGCTACCGCCTGCAGATCCACTCCATGGCTGACCAAGTGCTGCCCCTGGGCTGGCAGGAGGAGCAGGCTGTCACCTGGGCCAGGTGAGGGGACTTGGGAGTGGGTTGGGAGGGTCAGGGGCTCCCCTCAGTGTTCGTGTGTCTCTGTGCCTGTGTCTGTCTGTGTTTCCATCCATGAGATTGATTCTGTGTCTATGTGGCTGTGTATCTGGGTGTGTGTGTGTGTGTACAGTTGACCCTTGAACAACGCGGGGCTTAAAGATGCCAACCCCACCCCACAGCAGTTGAAAATTCATGTGTAACTTTTGACTCCCCAAAACTTAACTACTACTAGCTGATCACACACATATTTTGTATGTTCTATGTATCCTATACTATATCTCTATAATAAAGTAAGCTAGAGAAACAAAAATGTTATTAAGAAAATCATAAGGAAAAAATATATATTTACTCTTCATTCGGTGGAAGTGGATCATTATAAAGTTCTTCATCCTCATCATCTTCACGTTGAGCAGGCTGAGGAGGAGGAGGGGTCGGTCTTGCTGTCTCAGGGTGGCAGAAGTGGGAGAAAATCTGAGTGTAAGTGCATCTGCACAGTTCAGGCCTGTGTTGTTCAAGGTCACCTGTTTCCCTGGGCATGTCTCTGTGCATCTGGGGGGGACAGTGAGAACTCGGGTGATGGTGCTCAGTCTTGCTGACTTCCCGGAGATGATCTCCCATTTGGGGGAAGGCAGCGACTTCCCCCCATTATTAACCCCAAAGGCATTCCCTGGTAGGGCTGGGAGGCCAGCACAGCACCTAGAGCCACTGGGCTTCTCCTCTGCCCGGCAGGTACCCACTGGCCGTGACCAAGTACCGGGAGTCGGAGCTGTGTAGCAGCAGCATCTACAACCAGAATGACCCCTGGGCCCCACCCGTGGTCTTTGAGGAGTTTCTGCACAACAATGAGAAGATCGAAAACGAGGTGCTGCCCCGTCCCCAGCCCTGCCCAGCCCCGGCCCAGAGCAGCCCCGTCACCATCAGACAGCCCTAACCCCTAAGCACCCTCTGCCTGGGCCTGTCCCCAGTCCCAGGAGCCAGGGCTTGCTGTGTGCAGGGCATGTTCAGAGGTTGTGACAGAGCTGCCTATGTCTTTTAAATGGGGCTCGAGAGGATTTTCAGCAAGTTTTGAGGCACATCTGGAAGGGCCCAAAGGCCAGGGTGGCCTCCAGCGGTCAGTGCTCAGCACTTTCCTGCCCACTGAGCCCACTCCTCTCTCCCGCAGGACCTGGTGGCCTGGGTGACCGTGGGCTTCCTGCACATCCCCCACTCAGAGGACATTCCCAACACAGCCACACCCGGAAACTCCGTCGGCTTCCTGCTCCGGCCCTTCAACTTCTTCCCAGAGGACCCATCCCTGGCATCCAGAGACACTGTGATTGTGTGGCCTCAGGACGATGGCTCCAACTATGTCCAGCGCTGGATCCCTGAGGACAGGGACTGCTCTGTGCCTCCACCTTTTAGCTACAATGGGACCTACAGGCCCGTGTGAAGGGCCTCTGCCCCCAACTCCCCATTGGAAGCCCGAGAGCCTCGCAGGGACGGACAATAAACCCCCCTCAGAGCCCAGGTCTGTGTGCTGCTTCTTCGGGGAGGCACCGTGGGCAAAGGCTCTGCACGGGCACAAGTGCGGGAGACACACACACACACACAGATATGCGAGCATGTGGCGTGGGCTCCTTCACTCTGGTCTACCGTGTCCCGGAAAAGACCTTCATTACTAACAAAAAGGGAGCCCACTGAAATACTGGATTTCCCGAACAGATTGGTTTTTAAAAATCTAAGACCGACAATTCCCTCTGGAGGAGGCTGCAGGGGAATTCTCCCATGTCAGTCATGGGGCACGCAATATGGGGCAACCATAGGAAGATGCTACAGAAAAATCTAGCAAAATTACCAGTGCCTTTACTCTCCGGCACAGTGATCCAACTTTTAGGGGTTTATCTCTAAGATCTACCTATAAACACAAGAAAAATATATGTACAAAGTGACTCATTGCAGTGTTGTTTGTTAAGGAGAAAGTCTGGAAACAACTGACTTCCCATCTATAGGAAAGATCATAGAATGAACTAGGGCCCCACCACACAATATTCTAGGTGATTGTAAAGGAGATATATGAACAAGGACATTCTGCATCCTGATAGGGAAAAATCTTCAAGAAATATTAAGGAAGAAAAGAAAATAGGTGTTTAAAAATCTGTGTGGTGTGTTAAGCTTTGTGTAAGAAAGGAGAGGAGGTTCTATCCATGTCGTCTCCATGTAGATGACAGAAATGGGACAGGAGCAGGAGTCCTCAGTGCAAATCTTCTCACGTTGTCATTAGGGCTTTTGCTATTATTTTGTATGTTTCCTGTTTGCTCATTGAGTGACAAGAGCCTGAGAAGACAGATGGGACAAAGGAGAGGGCCAGGCAGGTGGGGGGTGGGGTCCCCCCTGCCGCTGCAGTTAAGGGGCCCCAAGCACCCTAGCTCCTGCACAGGCCCTGGGAAAGAACTGACTGCAGGAACCCACATGCTATCGCCTCTCACCCCGGTGCTGTTGTTTTTATTTTTGGATCATGAGAATGTATTTCCTACTCAAAAAATTAAAATTAAAATTTTAAAATTTAGGGAGGGAGGGGAAAAGGGAAGAAAGAAAAATAAACTCTCACTGCCGATTAGTGGTACTATAGCAGCTGGCCAAGGTGGATGGGGCAGACAAATGATGCCCGCCCCCCCAAAAGTGTCCAAGAAAACAGGGCTTCCTCTCCCTCCACCTCCTGCCCAAGGAATACGGTGGCTCCTCAGGAGGGGCAGGTCACCAGCATTCTTCAGTCCCCATTTTTCACAGGCTGAATTCCAGCCGAGAGCTACTGAGAGAATAGAGATTCAGTGCAATCCCTATCAAAATCTCAGGTCAAGTCTTTGCAGAAATTTAGAAGCTGATCCTAAAATTCAAATGGAAAGTCAAGGGACCCAGAATGGCCAAAACAATCTTGACAAAGAATGAAGCTAAAGAACTGGCACTTTCTGATTTCAAAACTTACTAGAAAGACACCGTAATCAAGACAGTGTGGTATTGGCATAAGGATAGACATACAAGTCAATTAAATAGAGCTGAGAAATAAACCCTCACATTTATAGTCAATCAATTTTTCACAAACGCGCCAAAACAATTCAATAAGGAAAAAATAGTCTTTTCAACAAATGGTTCTGGGGCAACTGGATATCCACATGCAAAATAATAAAGCTGGACCCCTACCTCACACCATATACAAAATTTAACTCAAAATGAATCAAAGACCTACATATAATATCTAAAACTATCAAATTCTTATAAGAAAACATAGGTATAAGTATTTGTTACCTGGAATCAGGGCATGATTTCTTACCTGTGACGCCAAAAACACAAGCTGCTAAAGAAAAACAGATAAATTTGACTTCGTCCGTATTAAAAACTCATGTGCTTCAAAGGACATTATCAAGAAAGTGAAGGGCAATCTACATAATGGTAGAAAATATTTATAAATCATACACCTATTAAGGTTCTAGTATCCACTATACACACACACATACACATACACACACACATACACATATGCTTACAACTCGATAATAAAAAGACAAATAACCCAATTAAAATGTGCAAAGTATTTGAATAGACATTTCTCCAAAGAAGATATACAAATGGCCAATAAGCACATGAAAAGATGCTCAACATCATCAGTCATTACAGAAGGGTAAATAAAAGCCACAGAGAGATACCAGTTCACATTCAGTACAGTGGCTATGATCAAAGAGATAGACAGTTACAAGTTTGGATGAGAATGTGAAGAAACTGGAACCCTCATACATTGTGGGTGGGAGTGCAAAATGATGCGGCCATTTTCCTACATTCTGTAGGTTAGTGACTGCCTAGGGCTTGGGAAAGTTGGGGGGGATTGGGAGTAATTGCTAATGGGTACAGGGTTTCTTTTGGGAATGACAAAACATTCTAAAATTCAGCGTGCTGATGGCTGCACAAATCTGTGAATACATTAAAAACAATTGACTTGTATACCCTAAATGGATGAACTGTATGGCATGTGAATTATATCTCAATAAAGCTGTCATATTAAAAAAAGAAGAAGAAAGGGAGGAAGGGAGAGAGGAAGGAAGGAAGGAAGCAAAGAGGATGGGAGTTCTTCCAGGGGTGGGAAGCCCAGTAGGAGGCCCTGGACTGGCAGTTCCGGCCATTGCAGGGGCACTTTAAG
>RJWJ010011059.1:0-45392 GCA_004363605.1 Indri indri
TTGCTTTTATCAATCAAAACCTCAAATGAGTAATCCAAACTCAATTATTTTTATTCCTGGATTACCATATAATCCTTTTGCTTTCATTTCTATTTTCTTCCCTGTGAGATCAGTAGTAATTATGTCCCCATTTTCATTCTTCATATTAGTAATTTGAATTTTCTCCCTTTTTTCTTGGTAAAGTCAAGCTAAATGTTTACCAATGTTGCTGATATTTTCAAAGAACGAATTTTTAGTTTCATTGACTTTTCTCAATTTTTCCATTTCCTATTTCATTTATTTATGCTCTAATATTTATTATTTTCTTCCCTCAGTTTGCTTTTGACTTAATTTGATTGCTTTTTAAAATTTTTATTCATTAAATTATTGATTTAAAATTATTGATTTGTGATATTTCATGTTTTTGAAATATAGGTGTATATAATTATAAATCTTTCTCTAAGCACTACTTGAACTATTTCCTGTTAGTTTGGGTATGACGTGTCTTAATGTTAACTGTTTTAAAGTATTTTAAAAATCTATCTTGTAATTTCTTATTTTACCCATTCTTTATTTAGGAGTGTGTTGTTTAATTTCCACAGTTGTGATTTTCCCAAACATCTTTCTATTATTAACTTGTAGTTTCATTCCATTGTGGTCAGAGAACATACTTTGTATGATTTAATTCTTTTTGATTTATTGAGCCCTGCTTTAGGACTTGTTATTTGGTCCAAACTCAGAATATTACATGTATACTTGAGAAGACTGTATATCCTATTATTATTGGATAGAATGTTCTATATATTAATATTTCAGTTTGGTCTAGTTGGTATATAGTGTTGCTCAAGTCTTTTGTTTCTTTGCTGATTGCCTACTCAGTGTCATTATTAAAATGTAATATGGATGTTTCCAGTTATTGTTGAATGCTCTATTTCTGTCTTCAATTCTGTCAGTTTTGCTCACTTATTTTTGGGCTCTCTTGTTAGTTTCATACATGTTTATAATTGTTATATTTTCTTAATTGATTGTCTAATTATTATAAAGTGTCCTTCTTTGCCTCTGGTAGCAAAATTTTATCTTAAAGTCTATTTTGTCTCACATTAATATAGCCATTCCAGTTCTCTCTTAGTTACTGCTTGTATGGTGTATCTTTTCCTATCCTTTTTTCCTTCAACCTATTTGTGTCTGTGGACCTAAAATGTGTCTTTTGTATAAAGCATATAGCTGGGTCATGCTTGTTTAACCATTCCATCATTCTCCGCCTCTTAATTGGAGAGTTTAATTCAATTACTTTCAATGTAAGTACAGAAAGATTGGATTCATATCTGCCTTTTTGCCATTTGCTTTCTATATGTCTTATGTCTTTCAACTTTAAATACCTTGAACCAGTAAGCCTTCTAGTCTTTGAAATGGGGATTTGTATGCATTTGGGGCACACCTTCAATACTTAGTCAAGTAGTTGACAACTCTGCCCTAGTATTCACTTCCTGATTGTGCAGAGCCTTGAAGTCAGTTGTAAGTGAGAACTTGTAGCATTCTCAGATATTTCCTAAGAAAGCAGGTAGCACTGGTCATGTGCATAACCCTATGCATGTATATGGCCTGTTCTAAATTCTCAGGTATGTCAAAGCTTTTAAGATCCCTCCTATGGCCATCTCACTCCTCAGCTTTTTAAAAAATAGTTTGGTTAGTGTAATGTTTTCCCCAATGCTTATCCAAAAAGGTAGTCACAAAGTTGATACTTGCTTGTATTTGATTTTGATAACACCAACACAGGAAAAGCCTTTTGGGCAGGGAGCGAGAAGGGGAAAGCTTTTCACACTAGGCGAACTCTGAGTAAGGTCAAACACAGTCTTGCAGTAAGGTCTTTTTCCATTGAACCACTAGATAAGTAAAATAATAACAATTCCTTGGCAATGAGGTTTTGAAAGAGCTTTGGCCTCTCTCTTATGGTGGCTTTCAGGCTGCTAGTGTTCACTGTGAATGTGGGTTGTTTTTCAAGGCTACTATGAAGCTGGAGAGTAGAAATAGGACTTTGGCAAGTTAAAATGTCAAAATATCACTATTTTTACTGAGATAGAGCCTCTTATGTCTCTCTCTTTTTCTTTATCTTTCTTTCTCTTTTCCCTATTTCTTTCTTTCACAAATGTTTCCTGGGTTGCTGTAAGCTTTTGGTTAATTTTCAGAGTTCTGAAAAAATTCATCTGAAAATTTTTGCCAGTTTTCTCATTGCTTTTGTGGAAGAGAGAATTTTCAGAAGTCCTTATCCAGCCTTTTTTACTGACTTCCAGAGCCATTGGACTTTAAGGCACCATGTGGGCTGAACTCATCTGTGAGCTTATTGGCAGTAATATGGCTGGACCAAAAACAAAGAGGTTTTCTTGTAATCATCACTCTGCTTTAAATTCCAGGACTTTCCTACTTACATGAAATAGATTTGGAAAGAGATGTCCAATTACGATTGAGATTGAATTTACTACTGGATAGATATTCTGGAGCCCTCAAAGTCAGATTTAGTTGATTCACAAAAATTTAAGTCACCTCACATTTCTTGCACATTTGAATTTAAGGTGACAAATTAATATCTATTACCTTAGCCTCCAGCTGGTCTTTTTACATCTTGTGTTTCTTTCTTTCCCAATCTATTTCACACTCTAATGATTGGTTAATCTTCTAAAAATCTCACTGTCATCATAATAATCCTTGGTGATTCCCCCATTAAGTACAGCACTTTTTTTCTTAATATCTGGAAGCTTTAGGGGTTCCACATACACACAGACACACACATACACCCCACGCAAATAGGGCTTTTATCTGTTTATACTACGTTTCAACATATGATGGTTGACTGCTAAGAAAAATGTTTAAAAATGATGAGCCTATAATATTTGTTCTCAAACAATAATAATCTGGTAAAGTTGATACGAAGCCAGATTCCCTGGCTGCAGCTTCAGAGATTCTTATATAATAGGTTTATATAGTGAGTATGATACAGGTGGTCTTAATACAATCATTTGGAAAAGGCAAAAAAAAATTTACAAGAGGATTAAAAAATCAGCATTCAAAATGCCTCATATTGGTCAAGTCTATTTTTGCAACTTTTAAAGCGGCTGCTCTCTCAAGATTGCCTGTTGGACGTGTTTTGCTCACGCTGTGCCTTAGCTGATTTATTTACCTCCATCTGACATGTATTATCCCTCTTTTATGCTTGACTTCATCCTACTTTCCTTAAGGTTCTAGCTCAAATTTCACCTTCTCCGTTTTACTGATCCTACCTAATTTAGCCCACAATGATCAGAAGGAAGAATTGGGCTAAATGCTACTGTTTTCCCAAATAACAGCAATGATTGCTTAGTTTAAAATTTTCTGTTTTCATCACCTTAGGTTTAGCTATGACTGCCTTTCCCTCCCTGATTAACTGGAAGCCCTTGCTAGGCCTGTCAGCCAAACCTGGCCTGGGACCACAGGGCATGGAGACAATCCTGATTCAGAGACCTTTCCACGGGCAACGTGGAAACCAGAAGCCAGGTGAATAGTGTCTCTCAAATGGCAACCTGACAGGCCAGACAGGCACAATCCAGATGGAAGCAACTATGCAGAAATCAGGACTCCCAAAAGAGAGCAAGTTCTGAGTGAAAGAAAGGAGCCAGTGTCTGCATCTGGACCATAAGGCCCATTTTTGCAGAAGGTGGCAGGACTAGGCATGGATGGAGGCTCAGTTAGAGGCATTTCAACAGAGAGACAGAATCATAAATGATAAATTATGTTTTTATTGCTCTTATTAAAAACATAAGAAAACCTAGAAGACTAACCCCCAAAGGGCCATGACTTGCTTTTCCTAGCCCAATCCTAAAGAGACTCTCTTTGACCTCAGTTTTGGTTCCCTAGTGTCTTCTTTCATCTTAACGTTCTGAGTTCCTCAAAGTGTTAGGAAATAGAGGGAAAAAATAAAGAACAATATTATGTTCTGTTGATGAGTATAATCAGAGTCAAACTAAATATTTATCTCTTCCATTTTAGATTTGAATTACTGATAACTACAAAGAGTTACCAATCATACTCTACTGACTCAGCATTAAAAGATATTTAAATAATGATTTTTGTAATAAATGTATAGAATATTTCATGTAAGAAAAGGAGCTGGTTTACTTTCTTTCTTCTACAAAATTGATTTGAAAATTATCCAGACATATTATTTTTCTTAAATCACCTGATTCCCTTCAGTGATGCTTTTATATAATTTTTCAGTCAGTATATTTGTATGTGTTTATACACAAACACGTGTGTTTATTTATCTGCAAGTACAAGCATAGTAAGGCAGAATAGAAATGCTACTGTGTATATCCCATTTCTCTTGCACTTCCCATCTCGACCTTTGCTTTAAATCCTGTTCTTTCTTAATCTCTAATACTCATTGATTGAGACACTGTTATATTTTCTTTAATGTTATTGACAAATCAAATAATTATAGAAATGACACATATAAGATATAGCAGTGCTCTTTTATTTGGGGAAGGATACATTCTGAGACCTCCAGTGGATGCCTTAAACCATGGATAGTACCGAATTCCATATAAATTATGTTTTATACATAAATACATACCTATAAGATTTAATTTATAAATAAGGCACAGTGAAAGATTAATAATAACTACTAATAAAATAGAACAATTATAATAACGTACTGTAATAAAAGTTATGTGAATGGGACCTCTCTCTCCCAACATATCTTCCTCTACTCAACCTTCTTCTTGCGATGGTGTGAGATGATACAATGCCTGCGTGATGAGATGAAGTGAGGTGAATGAGGCAGACATCGTGATATAGCATTAGGCTACTATTGACCTTCTATATTCCCGAAGCTGTATCACCAGCCTTTATTTGTAAATGACTTGAAGTCACCCATTTTAGGGGATGCCTTGCTGAAATCTTTGTATAGGCTCAATACTTTCTGCGCAATACGTTGCCATTAATCGAACATGTTTTTTGTTCATATCTTCCACTCACAAATTTAATGCCTTTTCCATATTAACTAAGCACTTGTCACACACTGTGACCATAACTTGCAGTTTGAAGCACAATAGCAGAAGTAGCAGAAATTTCTTTTTCTTTCTTCTTAATTATACTGTTATAAGATTCATTCTTACCATAGATCTTCATAATCTCAGCATATACTTTTTTTTCTTTCTTCATTAAGTTGAGAACTTTCACTTTTTCCCTTAAGGGGTGTACTTTATGGCCTCTCTTTGGCATATCCTAATTGCCAGCATTATTAGTCTTGTGCTTTGGGGTTATTATTAAGTAAAATACAGGTTACTTTAACACAAGCCCTGCAATACCTGCAACAGTCAATCTGATAACTGAGACAGCTACTAAGTGGCTAATGGGCGGGGAGCATATATAGCGTGATATGCTGGACAAAGGAAGGATTCACATCCAAAGCAAGATGGCACAAGATTTCATCATGCTACTCAGACCAGCAAGAAATTTAAAACTTATGTATTGTTTATTTCTGGAATTTTCCTTTAAATATTTCAGACCACAGTTAACCATGAATAACTGAAACAGTGAAAAGTAAAGCCATGAATAAAGGGGGATGGTTGTATAGTTAAATTTGTTCAATAGATAAGAGACTTATACAGCTAGTGAAGAATTTTTATGGTAAATTAAAAGGCATTAAATATAAGTAACTATAGATAGAAAAAAATCTTATCTTAAGGCAGATATGTTTTATAAATTTATTTAAAAGACAGTATTATATAAACACACACCCACATGAAACACCTGGAGGTGTATTCTGAGTTTGAGATTGAAAGAGAAGTTGTTTGATTTTTCTGTTTTCATTCATTGATATTTTTGATGAGTACATACTACATGTGAAGTAAACAATACAGGCAAAATCCCTATTCTCATGGAACAGCTATTCTTATGAGGGAAGGCAGAATGGAAACAAGTAGACAAATATTAAAAATGATAACATTTCAAACAGCTTTCAGGGTTATGAAGAAAATAAAGATGGGTAGGGAAACACAGAGAGAAAATGACTGGAGGAGGCATTGTTTTAAACATAGTTATAGGAAAGTTATCCTCGAGGAAGTATATCTGATGTAAAATATGAAATCTGAAAAGCAGTTAGGCATGTGAAAGTATGAGAGAAATTGCTCCAAGCAGAGTGTGAATACCTAGCAGCAGGAACACCCAGTGTGAATACTCAGAAGTGAAACAAGAGTAGGCATTTGTGGAAGAGAAAGAAAACTAAGTATCTGGGGTCTAGTGAAATAGGCTGTAAGAGAGAGATAATGTAGGAGAAGTAGGCAGGGGGGTGGTTTAGAGCCCTATGGACTCTGGTAAGGGATTTGGTTTTATTCTAAAAGTTATGAGAAGTAAAAGGAAGATATTAGGCATGAGAGTAAAATAAGATGATGATGAGCCACATGGGCTAGAGAGTAGGCAGGGGACCATCTGGTTTGGCTTTGATAGGTGTATCAGATCAGTCATCCTGAATTCTATTCTTCTGTATCTTGTTTTAACTGCATCCAGAACCAAGCAGGGGACTGTGAAGGGGCTAACCTCTTTTGAAGAACATTACGGTTTAAAGGAATCTATTTCTTTTGGAGAGTATTGAAAGCCATAAAATGTTTGAATATTGGTAGATTGCCCATGAAAGAACAACTGCCGGAGGGATTTTAAAATGCCTATCAGGAACGAAATGTTCCCTTATCCACGGAATGCAGAGTAGAAAAAGTGTAATTTCCCTCTCTCTTTTTCATTACAACTTCCTGCATTCTCTTTTCTTAGCTAGTATATTGTTTAATCAATAGCATTTGGTATCATTGTTGAAAAAGACATTTAATAGCACAAAACTTTTCTCAAGTATTAATCAAGTGTTTTATAATAAAAGCCAATACAAATGAGAGAGACCTATAATGTAAGCTATATTTCCTTCAATTTCAATTTTCTTCTCTTTCAATTATCTTTTAACAGATAACTTTTATTTTGCTAGAGGTCATAAGGAGGCATAATTGATAGGATAGACAATCAATTTCCCTTTATTTTGGTAGGAGTAAAATTTAGATTAAAATATTATCTATTACTATCATTTTGCTATTCCATATAGTCAATAATATCAATGATAAAGATAATTACATAAGCATTTTTCATATGTCCAAGTAATTCTATAACATTTTTAGAATATTGTCAAATCAGTGAGATATCATTAGAAAGAATGAAGATGTTTATGGAATTCTTTAGCTAAGTAAAAAGCATTTGGCTTTTTCAAAGAGATATTTGATAGGATTGCCTAAAAAATCTGAACAACCACTGTCTCTAAGAATTTCCTGAATATTTTTAGAAAAATTATGCTTTTTTTTTTTTAAAGAAATCAGTTCAATATGAGATTCCTCTCTATCTGAACTGTTTGAAGAATGGAGGTCTTTCTGGAATGAGGCTTGGAGTTAGCAGCCTGTCCCATACGCCCCTAAGGTAGTCGCTCCCCACTGTCAGTAGCTCCCTGGACACTGAGACCCCCAAGTAATCCTGGAGTGGATGATGAACAGCTCTGGCCAGCCTGGGGCTCACCGTAGACCTCCACATCTCCAGCAAGCCTCTGAGATTACCTCAAATCTTTTGTGATTAATGGTTTTATTATTTTATGAAAATGATAGAGGTTTATGGTAAATATTCGAGAAATATGGAGATAGATATTATATGTAATGTAAAATAAATAATGTGTCACATAAAATATAGTGCATCTTTTAAAGGAAGAATCAGAAAATATATACTGCTTCAATAAAAAATATTGAATTTTTCTTGAATTTAACCAAAGAAAAATTAGTAAAGGAATTGTTAAACTTCCAGTAATTTTTTCCTTCCAGCAAAATGCAATCTATCTTAGAAAAATCTTTCTAAAACTAATTAAAAGCATTATGAAAAACTTAAAAGTCAGTGACGTTTTTAAGCTATATGCCAATAAGATGAGATTGCCTTTCTAAAAAGATGAGAAAGTACCCCATTTCAGCTTCCTCCAATTTCCCCTACCCACACCTCCTATTCTCTCTGATTTTGATATATTTTAAGTATTATGCTAATAATAAATAAATGCTAAGACATACCACATTTATGTTGTCTTAGGTAATCATAATTTCCACAGTTAGTTTTCTACTAATCTAAAATATTAAGTACATAATGAGTTTATTTTGCTATGGCTTCTCCATTTCAGAGTTCCTTGCTGGATTTATCTTTTGTTTGGCTTCCTTGCACTGTCAGGTTTATTTGTTTGCTTGCTTGTTTGCTTTATGCTCCACAGAAGTATTGCTCATAGGTGCTGCTTTTCCTGAGTTCTTGAATGCTCTGAATGTTTTTCTGTTGTCTTTGTATTTGAAGAAAACTTAGTTGCATTTAACGGTTTGTTCACATTTGCTTCCGTGCATCCATTTACTCAACATTATTAACTGAATTTCTACTATGCTCCAGGCATTGAAGATCTACAGTAAACAACACAGACAATGCTGATGCCCTTGTAAAACTCACAATCCATTATGGTAGAAAGACAGGCAAATACATGTATTTTACATTGGGATATATGTTGTGAAGAAGAAAAGCAGCGTAATGGGATGGGATGGCTGTGAGCCATTTTAAGTGCAATGGCTCCGTACTGTCTCCTTGGAGAGGACATTTGAGCTGAGTTTGTGATGACAAAAAAAGCCAGTCTTGTGGAACTGTTTGGAAAAGTATTCCAAGCACAAGAAGCAGAAGAAAAACAAGTGTACAAATCCCACAGTAGAAAGAAAAAAAATTTTATTGGTTGACTCGGAGGGACAGAGTGATATACCATAATGATTTGTGATCTTAATGTCTCAAAGTGGAGTCACTCATGTCAAGTAGCAATCAGCCCACAGTGGAGTTGTTCGCCCTTCAAAGAAATAAACATATACGTAATGGACTGAGGTGTAAGACAACCTGCTGTTGTCCAGCACCTGAGACCTGAAACAAACTGACAGAAAGTGAAAAGCAGCTGAAATAATGAGAATGGACACATCTGCAGAGGATCATAAAAGCAGCATGGACCCAGCTTTGTCCAAGACATCTTTGGACTCTCTGTTCATGAGGACTCTGAGACCTTGTCCTGACTTGGCATCTGCCTGAGAGACTCCCCCACTGATCGGCATCCTAAGGACTTCCAGAACCACTTGACTTGTCTATCAGCTCATTGGTCTTCTGAGCCATTGCTGTGGTTCATCAGCCCCCTTTTTATTACTGACTGTGTTTTATTAACTGCATGATTAATGATGTGTGAAAGCCTCACAATAAACCATAAATTCCAGCATATATAATTGGCTATTTAGTCATTGTGAAACCTCTTGACTTGGGTCAATTAGCATATCTAGGCTGCAGGAACCTAATTAACACACACACACACAGAGAAGGACTTTTTTGCTGAAAAATCATAAGCGGTGGTGGGAGCAGGTGGTTCAGAAAGGTGAGGAGGAGGACCACATAAGGTGTGATAGGCCATCATAAGAAATTTGGGATTTTTCTAATTGCAGTGGAAAGTCCACTTTCTACTCTAGATACTGCCTTTTTTGTCCCCAATTTCTCATCTGATAATTTTTCCTTCATCTGTTCCTTTCAGGTTTCTGTCATCACTACTCAAAAATCTCATCGACAAGGGTAGAAACAGCAATAACATTGCTTCATCTAGTGGCCATTTCTGTGCTCTTAACTTTCTTGATCTTTCAGTAGCATTTGGCTGACTACTTCCTCATTTTTTTAATTCGCATATGTGACACATTCTTCCCTAATTTTCCTTCTATCTTACTGAGGACTCCGTCTCATTCTCCCTTTTTTGTGTATCTACTCTCTGTTTCTGGGTAATTTCATACAGTCCTATGACTTTGATATCATCTGTGTAGCAACATTTCCCAAATCTCATCGTCCTGGTCTTCCACAGAACTCCAGTTTTATATACCAACTGCCCACTTGACATCTCCTCTTGGGTGTTTAACACGCATCTTAAATACAGCACTCAAAATCAAACTCTTGTTTGGCCATCCCAAACTAGGGGTCTGACAGACTACCCCATCTCAATCAATGGCACCCCCACCCACTCAATTGCTCAGCATTATTCTTGATTATTCCCTTTCCCTTCCACTCTGATAAAATTAATTCATCAAGTACTATCACTTTGTCTGAAATACACCTTTTGTTAGAACAATTCTCTCTATCTTTAAGATGACCAGCCACATCCTAGCTGCCATTATTGCTCACTTATGCTAATTCAACAACCTTCTAACCAATCGCCTTGATTTTAATCTTACTCCACAAACTCTGTCTTTAGAGCAGCCAGAGTGACCTTAAAATATAAATTAGGCCATGTCACTCCACTACTTAAATTTTCTAATGCCTTCACATTACACTCATAAAAAAAGTTTCTAAAATGCTTAGCCTGGGCTCAGATGGTTACCTGCCTGCCCTGCTTACCTTGGTCCACCCCCTCTCTATTTAATGCCCTGTTAGCCCAGTAGAAATCTTTCAAATCCTCAAATATATTGAGTTTACTTCCCCACCCTTTTCCACAATTTTAGTCCATATGCAATAGAAATCTATCAAAGGGTTGATTTTCCTACACAACCATTTATTTTGAAAAATTGAAAGAACAGGATAGTGAATACTCTTATGTCCTTCACCTGTTGCATTAATTATCAACATGTCACATTTATGTGTGCATTCTGTCTCTCTCTCTCCTCTATATTCCTTAACACTTAAACATATGTATATAAATAAGGACATTTTCCAATCACAATGTTATCATGTCCAAAAATTTAACAATTCAATATTATTAATATCTAATATTCAGTCCATATTCAAATTTCCCACATTGTGTCAAAAATGTCCTTTATAGCTTTCTAACTAGGATTAAAATAAAATAGTTTAATTCAGCATTTTAAACAAATATACATACATAAAAGGACTTTATAGGGAAAACTTAATCTTATGTCCCGATATAAACTATTTCTAACGTTCTTCTTCATTTGTGGCAATCTTAGTTTCTCTCTGGTATCATTTCTCTTCATCCTAAAGATTTTCTTTGGTATTTCTTGTAGAGTAGGTCTGCTAATGACTAATTCTCTTAGTTTTCCTTTATCCGAACCATCTTTATTTTGCCTTGATTCCAAAAAGATATTTTCACTGGATATAGAATTCTGGGTAGGCCATTGTTTTGTTCTTTCAGCACCCTAATGATATTCCATTGTTTTATGGCCTCTGTGGTTTCTGATAAGAGATATGAGAAATGCAAACTGTTGTTCCCTGTATGTTTTGTTTTTCTGTAGCTAAGTCTAGGACTTTTTACTTAGCTTCGAATTTTACTAGTTTGATTATAGTGTTTCTAGACTTAAAAAATTAATTTTGTTTAGCATTTGCTAAGCTTCTTGATCTGTAAAAGTTTTGTCTTTCCTCAAAGTTAAGAAATTTTTGGTTATTATTTTTTAAAATGTTTTTTCTACTTCAATCTTTTTCTTCTTTACTTCTGTAATTCTAATTACATGTATGTTATACTTTTTAATATTGTCCCACAGGTCCCTAGGCTCTATTCATTTTATTTTAATTTTTTTCTCTCTGTTATTCTGGGTAATTTCCATTAATCTATTTGCAAATTCATGAGCTTATTCCTACCTCATCTCCATTCTGTTATTAGCTCATTCAGTTAATTTTTTATTTCAGATATTAATTTTTCAGTCTAAAATTTTCTGTTATTTCTTTTTAATCATTTTTATTTCTCTGCTGAGATTTCCTATGTTTAACTTTATTTCTAATGTGTTTTCTTTTACTTTATGGAGAATGGTTACCATAGCTACTTTAAAGACTTTGTCTGATAATTCAAATAAATGTGTTATCCTGATGTCAGCACCTGCTGTTTTTTTCTCTTGGGAATGAAGCACATTTTCCTGGTTCTTTGTATGTCAAATAACTTAGACTGCATCTGTATATCATGAATGTTTTGGTGTGGACTGTGGGCTTTGTTATAGTCCTCTGAAGATTATTAATGTTTTTGTTTTAACAAATAATCAGCCAGGTAAATTCAGATTGCAATTGCTGTTTCACCTTCTATACACGGTGGTTCAAATCAAAATTCAATTTCCTACACTTTTCTTTGTTTTTATGGGGGTCAGTCTTATACATGGATACTTCAGGGGTTAAACTGGGAATTGTAAAGATTTATATTCAAAATTAGAGAAAATTCTGGGAAACAACTCTTTCCCTGCCAAGATTTCTCCCTCACCTTTGTTCCACAAGGAACCTTTCTAATGGTTACTCTGGCCAAAAAGATGACGGGGGATTTCCATTGGAGTTTTAGTCTCCTGCCTGTACTGCTCCATCACAGAAGGAAAAATAGCAAGAAACTCACCCCATGTGGTTCCTTTTTTAAGCTCTGAATCTCCTCCACAATCTGCCTATTTTTGTTACCTTTCAGAAACCTCAAGTAGTTTCTTTTTTCTTTTTCTTTTGTCTGGAGTTCGTAATTACAGGCAGTAGGAGGTATGGGCTGTCATAGTGGAATCAAGTCTCCACATCCAGCTCAGAGAATTTTCTATCAAAATTTTCTGAATTTGAAAAGATCCACGCAGAGACTCCTGGTGCTCACTCTTATTAATCTTCCTCAATGTATGGATTTTTATTCAGTATTTAATAATTAATAGCAATTATTATTGCTTTGATGCTCAAATTTACCCAAATTTGGCTAGTAAAAACTCCTTCACATATCCCAGGCTCAGCTTATACTTTTCTAGTGCCAAGGCTTCAATTAACTTTTTTTAAAGGAGTCCTGCTCCCTTTTGGTGGAAAATGCTTTCTGGTTTTATGCTTGCATTTCCCAATCACAATGAAATTCCTGATCAAATCTGGCCAATTAAGATCTCTTTAAAGTTTTTATAATTAAATGATTCCGTGAGTGAAAAATCAGACAAATCCAGAATGTTGGACATTCTCCAAGGCAACTAGCCTACACTCATAACAAAAATGTAATGTCTTCATGAAAGGAGGGGACAGGAAGAGTACTTTCTAGATTGAAAATGACTGAGAAATATAATTACCAAATGCAATCTGTGAATATTTACTGGATCCTAAATTAAAAATGTGGTTATCAATGGCAGAAGAGTATTTAACACTTTCTCCATCATTGGTGGACATTTTTTCTCATCATCAAACACAGTCCAAAAAATTCATTCCATATAAATATACTTCAAAGATATGATCATTCTTTAAATCTAATAGCCTTTGCTTTTCTTTTATTGTCAAAGGTAATGCTGAATTTTCTCATGCTAATACAAATTAAATTAAATCTTTCATGCTAAGTGCTTACAAATAGATTTTCTTTAAGCATAAGCTTATGCTACTTAACAGAGTAGATATAACTAATACAGAGTAGATATAACTAATGAACCATTTATGACCTCACTTTTCAACTAAACTTTTTCTTTAAATTTATGAATTTTGACAGTGCCATTAATGTAATTCATGCCATTTTTGCAATTTAAGGGTTTTGTTGTAGGTACTCTAAAATGACTGTAATTAAGCTTTTTCTTCTTTCTATGAAGTCAGTAACTATCTCTCAGCAAACATACAAAGATAATTATAATGTTTTATAAATAAAAAATGGGCATTTTCCAACTTATACAGTTATGAACAAATTCAATTAATTAGTTTTTTTATCTCACCTAATGAGTTTACAGTGAAACTTGTACCACTTAAAAAAGTAGTGCTTTTTAAAATGTATTAATCTATTAATAAATTTTAGCTGTCCTTGCTGCAGAATGGAAAAAAATGGGTAATTATGTGAGATGATGGATATGCTAATTTGCTTTACTATAGTATCCATTTTACTATCTATATGTATCCCATACTATCATGTTGTATACCTTAAAAATACACAATAAAATTTATTTTTAGAAAACTTAAATTTTATTAATTTCATTTTTAAAGTCATCAAATATTTGTTGAGTATTGATTATTTATTAGACAGAATGTATCAGATGCTCAAAATAGAGTGAAAAGATATAAAGACTTGGTTCCTTCCTTACTGAAGTTCAAATGTAGTGACTTAACCTCTCTAAGCCTCAGTTTTATTACCTATAAACAGTTTTATAGTCTATAAATCTATACATTTCATAATCTACCATACAGATTTGATGAAGGGTTATATTATATAGATAAATAAAGTTCTAGGAACATAAAAGTTGGAAAATTAATGTTAATTAATGTTAGTTAATGTTAATATAAATTAATGTTAGTTCCTGTAGCCGTTTGGAATTGCAATAACAGCCAACTACAGTGGCTTAAACAATTAAGGGGTTTATTCTCCTGTGGAAAAAAAAAATCAAAAGGTAGGCTATCCAGGAATCCACGAAACCGTCAATGTCCTAGATTCCTTCTGACTTTATGCTTTGCCTTTCTTTAATGTGCTCTATCTTTGAGGTTGCCCCATGACTACAAGATAGCTGCTAGAACTCCAGTCATCTTGTTCACTTTCCAGGAAGAAAATAAGGGAAGAGTAAGGAACAAAAAGGCACTTCTACTAGTTGCATAGACTTCTTTGAAATTTCTTTAAAGAAGGTTTCAGAAGCCTTACCCAGTGACTTCTATTTTGATATTATCAATTATACTTAACTGGAAAGCAGCTCATTGCCGCCTTAAATAAAAACATGTTTTTTCACTAAAAATTAAAATAGTGGATATTGGGTAAGCTAATAGCAAACTATGCCACAGGTTCTTTCTCTTCTCTTTCTTCAAAGTGTCTCTTTTCCCTCCATTTTTTATGTAAAAATAATTTTCTGGAGAAATATTTTAATACAAAAAATTTACATTAAAAATTTAAAATCACTATTGATTAGGCACTTAATTCCACCTATTTTCTAATTAATATTATGACATCATAAAATTTTAACTCTGAAGGGAACATTAAAAATTACTATTCTAAAAAAATTACTATTCTAATGTGAGCTATTCAAAGTATAGTTCGGGCCATTGCTAATTTATGGACTGTTTGCTACTGATTTTTATCAATTAAATATAAAGATTAAGAGTTAGTATTTAGATACATTTATAGAAATTTGACAGATTGATAATATACATATATAACTTAACAATTTTTAAATGGCTTGTATTTTTGTCTTTTTTCCCATTTCTCTAATAATTCACTTTTATTGCATTTTACCAAATTATTAATTCATGACACAATGAAAATTTAAAAATGGATATAAATAAATATCTTCACTTATAAGCTGCTCTTTTTAGCTTTTAGGCAAGACAGATAAAATTTTAAAAGGCTCAGGTATAATCCTATAATTACAAAGCAATAATTATATAGCACGTTTTACTATATTATGTAACTGTTTAATCACAATGTTGTTATAAATTCTAAATTTCTAGCTAGCAATGTCTTAATACCTAAGCATTGCAATGTGATAGCTTGGTAAATATTTCACCATGCTCTAATTCATTAGTTCCTGATTCAATTGTAGTGGAAAGAAATAACCTATCCTGAAAACTGGAACTTTTGAATGGGTTTTGCAGAGAAGGGGTAGGAGAACTTGGGATAGATAATTTTGCTCTAAAATTCTTGTACAAAAATTGTTAATCTATAAAATCAAGAATATGTGGTTTATTTTTTCCACAAGAATATTAACCCATAAGATAAATTTTTTTGCTGTTATTCACTGTCTTCTTATATTTCCATTGAAGTCAACTGGTTCATGTGGACATAACGAGTCTGCAAAAGTGCAGAATAGTAAGTTGGCATTAAAATTTAAGGAATTTATAATATAATTATAAAATCGAGAACAATTTTGCTATTCTAGGTTTAAAATCTGTTGGTACAGGAATAAAAAATACAATTATTAATTATTCTTTGATCTATTCAATCTACATTAAATTATTTTATGAATCCAACAATATCTTCTAATTCTTCTACCTTCTCTGTTCTAATGCTTCTAATTTGGTAGCATGTTGGGGCCAGAGATATTGTTTATAACAAAAACTACTGCTTGAGTTTGGATTATTTGTGCTCTGTGGTTAATATACAGAATAACAGCCCTTCCACAAGCTTTTGAATTTGGTGCACAACATTTGTTTACTGGTCAACAGGAACCCTAGTGTCCTTGTCAGTCCTGAGAAATCTGTTCCTCAGGAATCATAAAAGCAGTATCAAGTATCTCAGTCATACTCTGAGTAACACTCTCAGAAAAACACAGGAGACAGGAATCAGTGAGCATTTTACTTGATTTTTTTTAAGGATGGTCGTAGGTATACTTCTAAATGCTATACCTGTAAATATGGGATTCTTAGTGTCAATCAAGTCTAGTTCAGCACTTAGAGTTCCTCATCTACTCTCACCAGAATTGTGCTTTGTATGCTCACTACTTATTGATGAAGATCTCCTTTATTCCTTTACTCATGAACCTAAGGGATATCAAAATATAATACTACCAGGACAGGCATGAGTCCCAACAGCACAAAGGCACCAACCTCTAGGACTTATTGCTGATTTCTCTAATTCAAGACACCTCCAGCTAAACTTTCTGCTTAGAATGTGCTGTATAAACTGCCCAGCTGACACTTTTCTAATCAAATCTTTTTTTATAATCAATAATTCTTCCACATTTCCTTCTTAAATGTCCTCTCTGACAACTTCAATCTATATTCAATTCCATTTTCTCACTCACAGGCCATAATAACTCTACTGAGCTTTCTGGGTTCTCCCTTTTTAGGAGTCCTTGTCTTGGGGACTTCTTACTATGTCTCATATGTCTCAACACAAGAAAATAGCCAAGTGTGTTTTATCTACTCTCCAACCTATACTAGTACTAACTACTACTTATACTACCACTACTACTACTACCACTACTACCACCACCAACTACTGCAACTAACTCCTGCTACTGCTGCCACTGCCATTGTAACTACTGATTTATCAAAATTGTGCTGTAAGCCAGGCGTGGTGCTAAACACTTTACTCATTACATCCCTGGAAGATGGAAATTTTATTCATTCATATTTTACAGATAATGCTATCAAAGCTAAAATGAGATTATATAATCTGCTAGTAAATGTCAGAATCTGGATTCAAACCTAGGTGTCCTTGGCTCCAAAGCCTGGGTTGTTTCTATCCCACTAAGAACAAAAGGACTAAATTTACCCAAGAAATTGTCAAAAAACCAAGATCTCTTAATTAGGAATCTGGAAAAACATAAGTGTACATGCTGAGATTGCCTTGGCTAGCTGGAAGGCAAAAAGAAGTGACTTTCTTGGTACGGGACATTCTGTTCTTTCTAACACTCTAGTTTACCTGTGGATCATTTAGGACGGAAATCTCTGTTTGGGGACTGTTTTGCACATACTACTCTCTAAGAACTGTAGATGTTAAGAGATAGAAAAGTTCACCAAGGCTCACTAAGACTCATCGCAATCCAGGGAGAATTATGTCAGTTAACAAAGATGAAGCTCTACCAAAGTTCCAAAGAATATTAATACATGAAAACAGATTGTACACTTCATGCCTGCTTTAATTACATCAAAAATGCAAACATTTGAAGTTCATTGTCTTCACATGTTACGTATGAATCTGTGAAGCCCTGTGTTATTAAAAAAAACACTCCATTTATGATTTTAGAATCATAGAAATCAGAAGAAAGACACAGGGTAGAACCTCATATTTTTAACCCCAGCCAATATAGTCCTTCCTGATAAAGAAAAGGAAGGGAACATCAATTAGAAGTTATGCAGTGAAAGGCTTTCAAAGACACTTCTTTCTGATTTAAAAATGAAATAAAATCAAATAAAATGAGCATTTATTTGTCATAGGCAAATGTTCTATACAGTGGGTGTTTAATAAATTTTTGTTAAATACATTTGCAAATATGTTATAGCTCTCTGAAAAAAGTCTTTGTTAACCATTTAAGACCTCTTGTCTTCAGTTATCTGATTTTAGAATACAGTTTATAACATCAAAATTCACCATGTTAGGAAGAATTAGAAAGCCTGAACAGACCAACAACAAATATAGAGATTGAAGTAGAAATAAAAAATCTCCCAAAAAAGAAATGTCCAGGACCAGATGGTTTCATGGCTTAATTCTACCAAAAAGTTAGGAAAGAATTATTACCAATCCTTCTTAAACTTTTCCAAAAATAGAACTATAGAGAATACTTCCAAAGTCATTTTATGAGGCTAGCATTACCTTGATACCAAAGCCAGAAAAATACACTGCAAGGAAAGACAACTATAGGCCAGTATCTCCGATGAAAAGAGACAGAAAAATGTTTAATAAAATACTAGCAAACCAAATTCAACAACACATCAAAAAGATTATACATCATAACCAAGTGGACTTTACCCTTGGGATACAAGTTTTGTTTAACATTAGCAAATTAATCAATGTGATACATCATATCAACAGGATGAAAAATTAAAAACATATGATCATCACAATTGATGCAGAAAAAGCATTTGACAAGTTCAACATTCTTTCATGATAAAAACTCTTGACAATTTGGGAATAGAAGGAAATTTCCTCAACATAATAAAGGTCGTTTATGAAAATCCCACAACTAATATCATAATCAACAGGTAAAAACTGAAAGCTTTTCCTCTAAGAACTGGTAAAAGGCAAGGATGTCCACTCTCATCTTCTATTAAACATAGTTTTGGAAATATTAGCAAGAGCAATCAAATCAGAAAAAGAAACAAAAGGCATCCAAACCAGAAAGGAAGAAATAAAATATCTCTATTTGCCGATGACATGATCCTATATATAGAAAACCCTAAAAACTTCACACACAAAAAAAACTCTTAGAACTGATAAATGAATTCATTAAAGTTTCAGGACACAAAATCAACATGAAAAATCAGTTACATTTCTATACACAGATAATGACCTATCCAGAAAAGAAATAAAGAAAACAATCTCATTTATGATAGTATCAAAAACAATAAAATATTTAGGAATAAATGTAACCAAGAAGGTGAAAGATCTGTACACTGAAAACTATAAAACATTGATGAAAGAAATTGAAGAAGACATAAATAAATGGAAAGATATGTCTAGTTCATGGATTGCAAGAATTAATATTGATAAAGCATCCATACCACCCAAAGCAATATATAAATTCAACAAAATCTCTATCAAAATTTTAATGGCATTCCTAACAGAAATAGAAAAATCAATTCTAAAATTCATATGGAACCACAAAAGACCCCAAATAGACAAAGCAATCTTGAAAAATCTTTATTTGGGTTTCAGAGGTTATGGCACGATATAATTCAATAAAAAAGAAAATGAACATTCAAAAAATAAGCAGGAAAAATGTTAAATATGTAAATGACACATGAATTAATATACAATTTCCTACATTCTCAACAGATCACAACAATCTCTCGTATCACATTCCAGAAATATGTGAATATGATAACAAATATTATTATTTCTTTAGGGGAAAGATTATATATTTACTGAAAATAAGGTCACTCTACCCTCTTCTCTCCCTTCCCTATCCAACCCCCACTAGCCCCTTAAACTGTCATTTGGCCCCTGCCATTACTGCCATAGGTGATTCTATGGGAAATATTTGAACTGTCAGAGAATTTGAAGCTTCTAAATAATAGATAAAGATAACCTTTGAAAAGCTGCAGCAATTTTAGGAAGCTCATACTGTGAAGTCTCAAAAGCACAGTCAACGGGTCTAAATGGTGTCAGTTCACCATTTCCTAAGTATGTTTCTTTTTAAAATCTGAATTTACTTGCTTCTGTTTACATTATTGCTTAAAATTTCACCAATTCATTTGAGTTATAAATGCAAATACTTCTGGGAGATGTGTGGGGAGTTAAATAAGTTAGTCCAAGTAGATTGATTTCCTGTTAGGAACTGAAATAAAATTTCACTTAGAGAATGAGCGTTTGTACAGAAATTAATTCTGGACACAGGTGGAGTGGCTCCACGTAGGGATTCCTTTGACAAGGAGACATGGAGCACCAGAATAAAATGTTCTAAGGCTCTGCAGAAAGGAAGGTGAATGGGCACCTATGGAAAGTTTAAAGCAATCTCTCCTGAGCTCAGGAAAGATAGAAACAGAATCCCAGTTGTCAAGGGTTAGGGAGGAATAAGGATAGAGGCAGTCAAGGCACCAGTAATGCCCCAACAAATTTGTAAAGGAAAAAAAAAACAAATTGGAAGGTAGCTTTACAAAGTAATGAAAACATACTTTTCTTTTTACTCCTAAATTACTCATTCCCTGCTCATAGAAGTTAAATATAATATAGTAATATTCTCACTATAATTCTACTCTTTTAATGGTGAATAAGCCCTTGGTTGAGCAGACTGAGAATCTAACCTAATTACTGATACATGTATTACAAATTCCAAATGACAAACTCCTTAGAGTTCACAACAGAAAATTCCCTAGAATGGCAAATAATGTACTTTGTGATCTAACCTTATTTTAGGATAAATCTTCATCCTCTCATTATAATTAATAATATCAAATGTTTGTTGTTCTGGGCACAAGTAGGGGAGTTTCATGCCTTTGGGCAACTGCTCAAATTCTCCAACCTCTTCCCTCACTCCCGCCCATACCGTCACCCAGCTTGGAATGGATTTCCCGGACAAGGTGATTGGGAAACACTGGCTTATTTTTTAAATGCAACAGTTTATTAGATTACCTAATTTTTCAGCTTTTCATGACTCCCCAGGAAAACTGACTATTCTCTCCATCACACCCTGTTTCTTCTAAAATATTTCATTGTTCTTTCTTGTTTTCATCTTTTTTCTCCTATTAGAGGGTAAATCTTTTAGAACCAAGAGCTGTGGTGCGTCTGTCTTTCCATTCTCAGGGCCTATCATAGTAGGGTCTTCCCAGAAAACAGAATGAGTGACTGAATACATGGATTCTTAAATGAATGAAGCAGCTGGGCTACAATCTCCTTTTGGGGTATAACCTCATTATCGGTTGGGGCTGCCTACCTGTTGGGAAGTATGCAGAACCATGGCTTTGTCTTCCTGTGCTGATTTCCTTTTCTCATTCTCAGCTAGTCTTAAATAGCTAGATGATAAGATTGTAGGCAATCTAAGGGAAACATGAAATTTTTTATTTTTGAATTTTTGTGATGATTCTAGAAATTCCAGCTACCAGATACCATGCAAACATTCATAACCTGATTTCTGGACTAGCAAATAGTGTCTATTCTGGCTACATGATTACACTTACAGCAGGGAAACAAAGGAAGGGGAGGGACCTCAAGCCAAAATGATGGTTAGAAATAAATGAAAATGACGCACTTTTAATAAAACAATTTAGGAAGCTGCTAAAAGATTTGAAACAAAATAAATTTAGAGATTGCTTCTGGACTGCTATTAGCCAAGTCATATTCTCTAGACCAGAGGTCCCCAACCTTTTTGGCACCAGGGACTGGTTTCATGGAAGATAATTTTTCCAGGGACTGAGAGGGGAGGATAGCCAGCCATGGAAAGCAGCTGTAAGTACCAGATGAAGCTTTGCTTTTGCTAGCTCACCGCTATTCACCTCCTGCTGTGCAGCCAGGTTCCAAACAAGCCACAGACCCATACAGGTCCATGGCCCTGGGGGTTAGGGACCACAGCTCTAGACCATTTGAAATCTTTGAATGAAAATCAGTTGAAACTCAGACCTTCTGTAGTGTGTTCCTTCTCTTCAGAGCTGTTGTTTTTGCAGAATTAGTGAAGAAATTTGACTTTGACTGCATTCCTGGAGGCCATGCCTAATCTAATTTATTCCCAGTGGAGCTGCACAAGGAAGAATTGGTGGAGTCCGCTGGCCAGGTCTGCCACCACAATACTTTCCTCAGAACATTTTGCCATCTGGAAAATGCATGATTCAACTCCACTGGCACAAGTATATCCTATGTAGGAAATAGAAGACAATGATATTAACTGAACAAGCTTCAAAATAAATATGAAATATTTGTGCAGGAATGCTAACCAGTTGCCGAAAAGTGAATAGGTCTAAATGGCTTTCATCTTGATGACCTGGACACTCCATTTCAGTCTGTTTTTATTTTGGGGGTAGAATTACTTATTTTTTTTAATGTAATGAGCACAAAAAAAAAAAATAGGAAATATAGAAAGCAAAATATATCCAGAAGAAGGGAGCCCTGAAATATGGGAATTCTGGAATTGGAAGACTGATTTTTTTTTTTTATGGAGAATTTTATCCATAAGAATTTTACCACAGGCAGCTGAAAAACAGCGATGATAATACAATCCCGATTTCAGTCTCAGGCCTGACAGTGAAACGTTTAACTTCTGTGGTATCAGAACGGCAAGTGCTTTAGCGACATTTCTAATATCCTGAAAAATTGGTCACTATCAGGTGTGGGACTAAACTTTTTATCAGGTGATACCTCAGACCATTGGCTTTTGTGTTCATTTTGTATAAGTCATTTAGCCACTCCATAAATACAACTATCAATCATTCCTTTCCATACACATAAACACACACTTCATCAGGCACAAGGATATACCTCTCAACTAATATTCATCTTCTTCATCATCATCATAATCACCATCATAACTGATGCAGTGATAAGAATATTTATTGAGCACTGTCAAAATTTCATCAATTCTAAAAGGCACATTTTTTAACATCTCTGATGCCAGAATGTGTCTTTCAATCAATTTTGTCTTACAATTGCTATTAGCCAAATGGTAGACTGACATAGCTCTTTTAACTGGCATTTATGGAAAGAGAAAGTGCTACCATGAAAATACATACAAAGAGTGTCATCAACTTGAACTATTATCCTGAAGATAATGATGAAGGCTTTTAAGAAATGCTATGTGACCAGTGATGGTTGATGGCAATGATCATGATGACATTTGTGGAAAAATACCCAAATCAATGAATTTGGTTCTAAAAGGGATTCAGAATGTTTTAAATACTTTAATAAAATTATTTTATTTGTATTTTTCTGTTTATGTAAAGAGCACTATAGGATAAAAAATATGCTATATAGGTCTAAAAGTTTAAACAAGTTCTTTTAATATTAATATGTGTGTATTAGTCAGGGTTCTCCAAAGAAACAGAACCACTAGTATTTGCATATATATAAGGATGTGCATACAGGCTGGGTGCAGTGGCTCACGCCTGTAATCCTAGCACTTTGGGAGGCCGAGGTGGAAGGATTGCTTGAGTTCAAGATCAGCCTAAGCAGGAGCAAGACCCCATTTCTACTTAAAATAGAAAAATTAGCCAAGCTTAATGGTGCACACCTGTAGTCCTGGCTACTAGGGAAGCTGAGGCAGGAGAATCGCTTGAACCCAGGAATTTGAGGTTGCAGTGAGCTATGATGATGTTACTGCACTCTAGCCTGGGCTACAGAGCAAGACCCTCTCTCTCAAAAAAAAGGATGTGCATATGTGTGTATATATACATGTATATACACACAAACACACACACACACACGAAGAGATTTATTATAAGGAATTGGCTTACATAATTATGGAGGCTGAGAAGTCCTATGAACTGAATTTAGTAAATTGGAAATACAGGGAAGCTAATGTGTGGCTCCATCAAACAGTTGCAGTCAGATGAGATGTGGAGTGGAACAGGAACAGGGCATGGGATCAGCAGGGAGCTCTCTAGGCATGTCTCTCTCACTGTATAGTCTCTTGCATATGCTAATTTGAGATTCCTCACAGCATGGCAGCCTCAGGGCAGTCTGATTGCTTACCTGGTAACTGGCTTTCCCATGAGTGAATGTCCCAAGAGAGACAGGCAGAAGAAGTGTCACCTTTTATGATTTGACCTCATCTAGCATCACTTTCACCATTTCAATAAACTGATGAGGGGAGTGTCAAAACTTGTACGGACATGTTTTAAAATCACCACATTGAGCCACTGATAATGACTCTTAGTTCTGAGCTTTTCTGAGTGTCCATGGTAAGAAAGCAGAAAAGGACAAAAATATATGTACATGTGATATCCAAGATAGCTTATATGTATACCGTGTCTCTATAAAGACATATGTCAGGGACTCTGTGAATATGAACACCTAAATCTAGAAAGTCATATGGAGTTGTTGTTTCCAAAGTATTTAAGGATCTCTTAGGGTAAGCATACATGTGTTATGACTCATAATACAAAATACTCGTAAGTGTCTAACTTGAGCAATGAAGCCACTCTATATTTGTGTTTATTTAAATAGCTTGAAAATATTAAAAGAGGAGAGACATAGTGCCTTTAAAAATTGAAAACAGATCCTTGGTAGATGTTAAATTTTTAAATGGCAAAATAAATAAGGAAACCCATTTAATGACTAGGCATTGCTTATGAAGGAGGGTGGAATTGAGGGAGCTAGTTAATCCATTGCCAGGAAAATTCTTTTCTGATTAGAAGAAAAATTTACAGGTTTTTCATTCAGATTTTATCCCACTTGTGCATAGCTTCTGAGGAGACAAATTTACTCCTTCCAGATTAAATTAAGCCTTATGTAGTTGAAAGATTACTGAGGCGTATTCGGTAGATCCAAGAAAGGTTGTAGAAAAAATGGAAGTGGGAGGAAGGCACCTAAAGTCTTTCTGTCACTGGTTGTGGATACATTAAAAGGCGTAGAGAAGTCTCCCATAAATGATTTTATCCCCAAGCAACTCAGAGGAATTCTTGCAAGATCAAGACAGAGCATGTCCCAAAGATTCCAAGGCAGGGCTCTGTACATGTAGGGTTTCTTCTACCCATCACGTTTCCCAGAGTTGCTGGAAAGTTTGTTGTCATCAAGCATCTTCCTAGAAATGTTCTTTGAGTAGGACCACTAACTACTGAAGCAGCAGCCATGGCTTGATCTCAAGACACCTTGCCACCCAAATGAGCTGTAGCCAATTATGCCCAATTTCTTACTTCTTCCCAGTTAGAAAACAAGTAAATATCACAATCTGGGATGCCATTCTCTATGTCCCCATTTAGAAATAAAGATGTGGACTCGAGTCCTCTTGTCACTGCCCTTCAGTACTTGGGATGGTTTTGATTTCAGTAAGTTTATTTAAAGGGCTGGAACCACTAATTTGGCCAGGAATATATGCCATAGGTTGGCAAGATTGTGGCATTTAGAACTGCATTCTATTTAATTTTTTCTTTTTTCTTACTTTTCTGCCTTGTTGTTAACACTTGAATACTTGAAAGAATCTCATCGAGTTCGAAAGGCAAACAACTCTGTCATGATTTGGTTCAGTTCCTTCTTTCCTCTTAATGAAGGTTTTTAATCTTCTCAATGCTCTGTATGTCATTCATTTGAGTCTTATATTAATGTTTTTAGATGGTCTAGTACTGAGGTTTTCCATAATCAGTGTTAAATATGGTCCTCAGAAATTTCTGCCAGGAAATTTAGAATTTCCATTTTAGTGGATTTCTGTCCTTCCTTGCTATATTCAGAGTTACCTTAATGTTGATTCAGATTAAGTGATCTGTCTCTTGTCCCTGAAAAAACTATCCTCTGCTGAGGTGCTACAGAACCTCAAATTCCATCTCTAGATAGTCATTCTCAAACTTACTTCTTTCTTACTTCTTCATAAGCATTATCTGGGAATCTTGTTGAATACAGACTTCTTGCCTTCCCCAAATCTCTCTAATCAGAATCTACAGGTGGGAATGGGATTCTCTCTATATAACACACATCTAGATATACCATAAGTAAGAACTAGGTAATGTGGGGAATACCAGTTGCCATATATTTTCTTTTTCATGATTTCTAATTTTTATTTTTTAAAATTTGGAAATTTCAAAATAATAAGGGAGTACAAATGTTTTTATTACATGGCTTGAGTTGGGATTATAAATGTGCTCATCACCCAGATAGTGTTCATTGTACCTGCGAAGTGGGGTTTTTTCCCTCCTTTCCTCACTTCTCCCCTTGCCTGATTTTCCAATGGCTTTTACTTCCCTCTGCGCAATTGTGTGCCCATCAGAAAGGGCCAGATAGTAAACATTACTGGCTTTTTGGGCCATACGATCTCCACTACACAGCTCTGCTGCCTTTTATAGGAGCCATTGACAATATGTAATCATGGCTGTATTCCAATAAAGCTTTATTTATAAAATTAGATGGGTGTTATTTCATCCATGGACTATAATTTGCGGACCTCTGGTTTGGGAATTATAACTCACATTTATAAATCATCTCAGCTACTTTTTTTTCAGTGAATATTCCCATTTTGTAGAAGGGGAAATTGGAATTAAACATGTAATTCTAGAATCTAGTGTCTAGAATAAATGTTCAGTGGATATATGGATGATTATATTGAATGGATAGGATTTGGGGTATATATTATGACAAAAAACAAAAGTTTGAAATTTCATTAATTCATCCTATACTTACGAAATATTTACTCTATTCAACATTTTCTGCATAATTATCTGCAGAGATTGTTGGCAAAGACATAGATTAAATGAGATTATCTTGGGAACAGAATGGCAGAAGCCAGAGGACAAAACTTGCAGGAAGGGACATATATAATGGAATTTCACCAAAGCAAAAGCTCTAAACTGACAATTTAGGTTGAGATTTTCAACGCAGCCTCATGAAATATTTACCTAATCTTGTCTTACAGAATTCAGTTTACCAAAATTTCCAAAATATCGTATTTCCTTAAAAGTATTATACCTGGAGAAAGTCACAGGCTCAATTCTGACTTAGTTTACCAACATAACTATATTCAAACTCAAAAAATAACTAAAAGAGTTAGTTACTAAAGTAAGACATTCTTCCAAATAAATATCATTAAGAAAATCATCACTGGAATTAGAAATAAGATGAGTTCACAAAGATCAAAAGACAGAGAGAGAAACAGAATCTCAGTGGATATTTGAGATATTCACTGATAAGTTGAAAAAATATGTTTTAAAATTATGATGTTTGTTTACCTGATAGGGGAGATGCCTTGACCACAAAGGTAGTTTTCCCAGGGTAAGGCGTATTCATTGAACTATACATGTGTTAACTCCTGTGATTTCCCCAAATGTGGGAAACTTGATGGCATAATTTGTGGTAGTATGGGGCTGTGTTCATACTTTTCTATAAAAAATAAAAATGAAAATGAAAATATGACTTATTAAGATATATATTATGATGTATAAATTTTGATGTATAAAATATTTGAAAGTAAATTACAAACATGAACTATTGGAACTTGTATATACACAGAGCTTTGGACAGAATTGGAAAATAAATGTGTTAATCCGTCTTCAAACCCACTTAGGTCACTTACTCAAAAGATTCTATGTTGTCTTGAACCATCTTTAGAAGCTCTAAGGCAAATTTCCCACAGTGCTTTTTTGTGCCTCAATTTCTACTTCTGTAAAATGGACAAAATAGTCTTTGTCTTATACAATAGTGAATGCTGAATACATTAATGCATATAAAGGTTTCGGAACAGTTCTCTGCACCTAACACAAGCTCAAAACATATTAGCATTTAAAATCCTTCTCAGTTTCACAAACTTATCAATACATTAAATATTCAGAAAGTGTTGAAGTACTGAAATCCACTCCACTTTGTTTAACTAAGTACCGTTGTCCCTTGGTATCTGCAGGGGATTGATTCCAGGACCACCCTCAGATACCAGAATGCTTGCATACTCAAGCCCTACAGTTGGCCCTGCAGAACCCATGGGATATGAAATATCGTCTCCTGTTTTGCTTCTCGCCATTTCTGTATTCTCCGTGTACGTTTGGTTGTGGATGGGGAACTCGCCAATAGGGAGAAACACTATATTTATGCACATTTCAAACCCATGTTGTTAAGGGTCAATTGTATTTCTTATTCATACTTGAATATAGAATACTTTTGGGGAGGGGTGTTACAGCTCATTATTATGTAAGTATTCTAAGGAACCCATTTTGGGCATTCAACTCTTAAGGACTTATAGAGAGGGCTTAGCAATTATGTACAAGTCAGAAGCCTGGAAAATACAAGAATGCCGGTCATCTACAGCCTCAGATCTTCTAGATCTCCTCTTATCCAAACCCACATCTATAGCCACATCTGCACAGACTTCATCCTGCTTTGATTTCTGAAGAGCTTCCCCTCAATCCACCAGTGCTTTCTCTTGTTTTCTGTCCCAAGGGCTTTCCTGACACAGGTGGGATGCCCACAGGCACCCAGTTTGTCATCACACATGTGTGCGACCTTGAAGTATGTGGTAGTTGTTGCCTAAAGGACAGATTTCTATGGGTAGGGGACGTAGTTGATATATACCCACTTTTTTGTTTTTTCTTTCAGACACACTGGCTGGATTGAGCACATATCAGGCAGAGCAGTGACCAAGTAGTAACACTAGTTACTACACTTCTCTCACTCTCTAAGGTCGTTTGTTCCTGTACCCTGAGGTCACTTCCCAGATGACTTGCCTACATGTGAACTCTTGTCTCAGGCTCTGATTCCTGGAGAACTTAAGCAAACATAAAAACTAATGTACAGACTGATATATGAGCACATATATAATAATAGATGCTCTACACAAAATATATTGTAGGAAATAAATCTTATTGTGCTTTCTATTCTTTGAATTTAGTGTACTAGCTTTAAGAAATCATGTATGATAGAAAACTCACATTCTACATCTAATGCAGTAGGGAAAAATAAAGAAGATAATTTTTTGAAAACATGAAACAGGTCAACAGAGCATTTTATTTCAAGATTTATGTAAGTTTGAGATATAAAAGGAATTATAGCTATTATTCCTGCTTCTACTTAATAAGATCTTCAGTGATAGTGACCTTCATAAACAAGATACAAACCTTACAAACAAAAAGTAATTGCATGAGCGATAAGAACTGTGGTCACTGATATTGTTGATAACAAAGCTGGTATATGCGTGTGGTCTGAAATTTTCTCATTATCTTCTTAAACCCACTGGGTCCTTTGGTAGATGTTTTATTGAGATATGGTGGCACCTAGGTTATTTCCAATTGTCAAGTGATTTTTAAAATTTGGTTTAAGGAATAGAGGAGAAATTCACACCATAAAAGAAAAATAAATGAAATTCAATGAGATTTTTATCAGGAAAGGGAGAAAATCAGACAGAAATTGTCCACTTCCCAAAATGAAGCAGCTCTCAATTTTATAATTGTTTTAAATTTCAGTGTATTGTGGGGGTACAAATGTTTAGGTTGCATATATTGCCTTTGCCCCACCCAAGCCAGAGCTTCCGGTGTGTCCATCCCCCAGACGGTGCTCACCATTCCCTCCTCCCTCCCCACCTGCCCAACTCCCAATAAACGTTACTGCTATATGTACACATAAATGTTGATCAGTTAATACCAATCCTTTGGTGAGTACATGTGGTGCTTGTTTTTCCATTCTTGTGATACTTCACTTGGTAGAATGGGCTCCAGCTCTATCCAGGATAATATAAGAGGTGCTAGATCAACCTTCGGAATGGGAGAAAATATTCACATGCTATGCATTCAATAAAGGGCTGATAACTAGAATCTATATAGAACTCAGGAATATCAGCAAGGAAAAAATCAAACAACCCTATCAAAAAGTGGGCAAAGGACATGAACAGAAACTTTTCAAAAGAAGACAGACTAATGGCCAAGAAACATATGAAAAAATGCTCAACAGCTCTCAATTTTAATTCATATTTACATTTGAATATTTTATTAAGGACAGGATAAATAAAGGCCTTCTGTCTTAAATGTTGACCTTAAAATATGATGTAAAATTTAAGTATCGTCCTTGTTAATCAAATAGGAAAGCCAATATCTCGTGGCTTGGAGTATTCTCATGTTTGGCAGAGCCACTGGAGACAGGCCTCAGATTGACTTCAGTTGGTATGGCACATAACATCACTGGGTGATTCACTTCCAGATGGAAACATGTGCTAAAAAAACTACAATTCTGAGATGAAGCAATAATGGAGAAATTTTCCTGAAATTGGGGAAGGTCATGGCGTTTGGCTTCAAATGAAATCATCCAAAAATAAGGTCATATAGCAAAAATATAATTAAAGCCATCTTAGTAGTTATCATCCTCTATAAACATTTCACCTTCTACTTGCAATTACTAAAGGCAAAGGAGTTTGTTTTTATGAAATTGAGAAGTAATGACAAGGTCTTGTGAAAAATTTCACTATAATATTTTTTTTTGAGTAGAGAAAATTCAACACTTCAAATGTCATACTATTGGAAAGTATAAACTAACGTTTTCCTTTGAAGAAATAACAAACTAGATTACTTCAAGCATACATAAATGTTAAAGGCCACAGTATATTTTATAAACATATAAAGAAAAAAGCACCTGGGGAAAGTTAAAGTAAGTTGTTACATGAGGAAGGGAAAATAACGACATATTGCCCTGATTGAACCGGTACACGTTCTGCTCTGCATTGAAATTATTTGTGTAAATATCTTATTCTTAAACCACAATAAGAGGACCAGCTGGGTAAGTTGAGCATTTTATTATTGCCTACATGATCTCTTCCAATACCAATATGGTTCATTCTCAAAATTTTTGGTTGTTTCAAGAAATCATACATGAAAAAAATATGAGCCTGTTTATGTACATGGGAAAAATATGTTATGTGTTCTCATATCATTTGGGGGAGTTGAGGTTCATAAACCTATCCCTCAAGCAACAATAATGCAAAAAGCAATGGACTAAGATGAGAAACTAGTTCTGACTCCCTGTCATCAAACCTGGCATTGTATCGTGTGGTATGTGGACTGGCATATACTACATGATGGGAAGCACCAGAAGGGACGACACTCAGAAATACGCCTACCGTCAAGTAGGAATACAAGGTCAGCATATTTTCAGTTTTTCACACTTCAACTGCAGCCCAAGATACCTGAGTTCTAACTCTCAGTGGGAGAAAGGTCACAGATCCTTCCTTCCCAGTAAGGCCGGTTTATTTTGCCAAAGTACCCAGGCAGCTTCCATTGTTCCTATGCTTCTCAAAGTAATTCATGCCAATGGCTTCCTGAAGTTGCGTCCCTCCCATTCCTAAAACATTTAGATTGGTCCTTAATAATGTCAGTTCTACTGTTATGCTGAGACCCAACTCAAGGCAGTTTGCAGAGAGCACTGTCCTAACATGTCACACCAAAGTTGCCTCCACAGCTCTGCTGTCATATGTGGTTTCACATGAGGTCCTTGCTGCCAATACTCTCCACACCTCTGGACGGCCTGTTCCTTCTCCATTAACCACTGCAACTGCTATAATCCAAAACAGGACTGGAGTTTCACCACTGCTGACAGTTGTCTAGAACTTTGCACTTGAGGGCTCTCAGTCCTCACTGTGGGCTAAAAATTTGACAGACCATTGATTGAGTAGCTACCTGAAGGTGCTGTCTTTGTGGACACTTAGATGGATGTCTGCTTCAAAGAGGCTCTACTCTCATGAAATGCCCTGACTTGGAAATTAATTAGGATAGATCAGCCCTTTAGCTAATAACATTTTTTGGCCCTAAACCATAGGACCCAGTTCCTACTTGGGGAAACACTGGCCAGACTTCCCGTAAGTCAGATTGAGAAAAGTTTATGATATTTTGACATCAATAAAATTTTCTTTCAAGTCCTGTTAATTTAAGAGATTTTTGAAAAGCAAGAAATATAACTTTTCGAACTTTTTTTTTGCCTGACTTCAATCATCTGTCTTATTTCCCTACCACTGTGTCTGAGTATTCATACAAAAGTATTGCATAAAAATGCATCTTTAGGTTTCCCAATAAAGAGAGGGAAGCTTGGGTTTATTACTTTTCAATCAATAATTTGGGGTCATGTTAGCCATCCTAGCAAGAGGAGGGCAGTGTAGGTATGTTTATGTGTCTACAAATTTATACACAAACACACACACACACACACACACACACCCCAAGCACACATTTTACACAAGTTCTTTATTTTAATTTCGTTTGATTTATGTGTCTACCTTCCAGCTTGCTTGGAGATAATAGGTTTTATAGATCTCTGTATAGAAATAGTGATGGATAAATTATATTTATTATAAACTCTGTAAGTCGAATCAAATGCTAAAAATTTTACCAAAAAGTCCACCCCCCCATTCAATTAGGAATATATATCATGTACATAAAAATCAAACAAGGCATTAGAGAGATAAGTGTTGACAACCAATCCTGTGAGTAAGATATCCATCACTGTGCCATCATCATCGGTTCCATGTAAGCACCTTTATTATTACTCCCCTGGCAGTTTTTTATAGGCTGATCGATTGACTTCATTATACTAAATGATTTGGCAGGAATCTGGGTTGGGTTTTCCTAGGCTGAGGCATTTTTCTTTTTCTGACATCGACTTCATGATTCTTTTCAATTTCTTTTTGTTGGACAGCAAGAGAGCCACTTGTAGTTGCAACCTAAGGGGAAGACCGTCAGTGTTATCAGTTGTAGATTTTCCTTGATGACTTCCCATCAGGCATTATTGTCTTCCTCATGAAGAAGGCCATGGCCAAGAATATGTTTCCTATTTTATACCTTTGACATGAATGTCCCACACAATAACAAAGAAACATATTAGCAGACACTTTTAAATTCACTTAAATGATGGGCCACTTTTTATTGATTACCTATGTGGTTTATAATCTGTGTGAGAAACTAAAATTCATCAAGAATTTCTTAGCACTAGACACCCATACTTTTTAAAAATTAAATAAAATTGTTTTTTCTTACAGTAGATTTAAGAAAGAATTTAGAAGAGCATGGAGAAAAAAAATCTTGAAATAAACAACTATATTTTGCCAAGAAGACTTCAAATGAGAACTCTCAACCAAGCAAAAGCATGTGGTATTAAATCTCCACTGGCGTGAGCTAGGATATTCAACAGAAAAAAGTACATGTGAAAATCAGCAAAGTCAAGCTTTAGGATATGTCAGTGAGTAATTGAATAACAGCACATCTTGAATCTACCAGTTTTGGCAGGTTTAACGTTTGTCCTGGGGTAACTTTAAATATTAACCTCTGATTTGTCAGAATAAATGTGACCATATTTATTATGAAAAATGTCTTCCTTGTCCTAAAATAAAAAAAGATCTGAGTGTAGCTAAACCAAAAAGTTGATAGAAATCTTTAAGAGAAAAGACAAATGGATCCTCCTTTGCAATTCAATTTTTCCCTTTTTTCCCCTTCTATTGGTGTTTTACTGGAAAGCGCATGACTCGATGGAATGGAACAGAGAATATTCTGACATTGTTTTAAAATTAAAGGGAGGGAAAATTCCCAGGGAACCCCATCCCATTTAAACTTTTTTGACTCTGAACAGAAGTGTCACCGCTGTTCAATGTGACAAATGATGGATTGAATTATTCTGCCTAAAACAAAATGAATTTATAAACAAAATAAATCGGTTTTTGGCCAGCATCTTGGGGATTATAACAATACATTCACAGTGAGGATGATCTCTTTTTTTCTATGACCTAGCACCATCCTTATTAGACAACACAAGCTTCTGTACAACCTTGTTAGGTATTGGTATGCTGTGGGCAAAAAAAAAAAAAAACAAACTTGTAAAATAAGACACAGATATTTTTTCCAAACATTAAACTTAATATAAACAAAATCGAGACAATATTTTTGTATGATTAACCAAATATATACTATCATTAAAGTATTAATATTTAAAACACTGTTGATGATCTTGTGGTCATTTTGCTTTTCCACAGTCTACAGAGGATTTCTTCCAGTTTAATTACATAACAGTAGACAAAATGTTCCAGCAATATGTGAAATAATATCCAACTACAAACACGAAACACATGTGTTTGCAGGGTAAGTCAGGAAAGGGCACTTTGGTCAGAGATCAGGTGGGGGTTGAGTCCAAACTGGAAAGGCACTGTGGGGTCCACCAGACTGTGAAGGCGGGGTGAAGGGCAAGGCTCCAAATGGACTCTACCCTCCATTGTGTTCCATCACGTGGGAGTCACCCAGCTTATCTATTTCTCAGTTTGCTTACCTGCAAAATGGGGAGAACTTTATCAGCCTTATATTTTTAGGGATCTCTAAAACTCCAAAAATAAAACCTAAAAAATTAAATGAATGTGCCTAGCCCAACATAAGAAATATAATTGCCTGTCCTTTCACCTTAAAATTCAGGCTTAATTTTTGGGGAATCCTAAAGATGAATTGTTGAAAACTAGCTTAAAAGATAGTATTTGTTAAATCATATTTTCGAGTACGTAATCTGTTCTATTAGGGGCTCTGTTTTCCCTGCCTCCCCTGCTTCTTGGCATTTACAATCTTGCTATTGGAAGCATAGTCTTGTATATAACTGGGCACTTACATGTTCGCAAGTGTATCCATTAAGTCAGTGCAAAATGAAGACCTCATGCTCAACATGCTTATAATAAAAACATTTATATACAACTCTATCAGGTACTAATCATCATTTACACAAACGATTTTATTTTATTTTTACAATAATGACTTGTGGTAGAAAGTCCAAGTGTGGTATTACTATCCCCTTACTGATAAGGAAAATGAAGCTCAGAGAAGTTGTGACTTGTCCAAGGCTACAGAGCTAATAAGTGAGAGAGACAACATTTAAGCATGCCTGGTTTTGTGACAATAATATTCTAGTTGTTTAAGTTAGCCTAGGTTAAAGGCCTTATAAAAATACATTAAACGTAAAGCAATTATATTGTAGGAAATCAGACATCAAATTTTTTTATGAAGACTATTTGATTGGCCCATATATTTCTCATATCTTTAGCTGTTATGTATAATTTGCTCATATTATTGATAAAAATGACAAAGACTTAGGAAATGATGGATTAAATTCTACATAGCAAATATATCACTGAGTTCATAGGATACTTGAACCTATCTGGAGAGTTTTTGTAGAAACTCTGATTATGTTGGCTGAAAATTAGCCCTGTCACCATGGGTCATACACATTCTGGGAAGTCCTTAAAAAGCAATTCAGATAAAGATAACAGGTGGCAGAGGAAATGGTTCTATTTCCAGGTTTTTCTACCAGTGGTGGCATTGGAAGAAGCAAGTCCCTTCTTCACAGAAGGGGTTGGACAAATAAGAGCATGCAGAAAAGTGAAAAAAGAGTGATGCTAAGAAGAACTTTTTTCTTTCTTTGAAAAGAAAAGGCTACTTTATCAAAATAGAGCTTCAGGTATTTTTGTTCTGAGATATAATAAACTAAACATTTGATTCAAAATTAGACATTTCATATTTAATGACCTAATAATTTTTACTACAATTTTTAATACAATTCTTCTAACATTTCCAAGTAGCTTGTGTTTGAAAAAAAGCCATTAGAGTAGTTTTAGTTTGGATGGAATAATGCTCTCTTTCATGTAATCCATTAATAGCTCATTAATTTCATTAATGTTTGGCTATTCAGACATTTCCAATGAAAACTAATATTTTATTGCCATCCAATATTATTATATTATTGGATGAATAAGATTAGAACAATTTGTTCTTTTTATGATGTAGTATAGTGGCTGTTCAGAGCAGCTAATGAATTTTAAACCATCAGATAATCTTTTATAATAAAATAATTTGATCACTAAAAGCATTTTCTAATGTTTAAAATATTCTCACATTAGGAAAATAGAAAGTCAATTGAGGTCAGGATGAAAAATAATTGTAATTTATAATTCAATTGCTTTGACCTACCCATGAGTTTCATAATTTTCCTTGTTTAGTATAAAAATCTGGAACAAAGCTGGGTGCAGTGGCTCACACCTGTAATCTCAGGGTTTTGGGAGGCCGAGGTTGGAGGAAAGCTTGAGGCCAGGAGTTCCAGACTAACCTGGGCAACATAGTGAAACCCTGTTTCTACGAAAAACTTAAAAAAAATTTAGCTCCTTGGGAGGCTGAAGCAGGAGGATCACTTGAGCCCAGGAGTTTGAGGCCCCAGTGAGCTATGATCACACCACTGCACTTCAGCCTGGGCAACAAAGTGAGAACCTGTCTCTGAAAAAATAAAAAAATAAAAAAATCTTGAACATATAGGTATTTAAGGTGGAAACTTTAGGAAGAGTTTATTAGTTTGTCAATATTTTAGGTATAGACTTCATTTTGGAAAGGAACTTCTAAAAATCTTTAATGAGTAAATTAGTTTTCTAACATTTTTTTGAAGAAGGAAATAAAGATGCTTTACATTTCTCTGACGTGCCTTATATCCACACCCACACTTTCTACTCTCTGCTTCATCACAGTCCATCTAAAGTTGTACCTCTACAGTCAAACTTTCCCCAACTGAGCTCTTTCTTGATGTCAGCTCTGACTACCCAATAAAGTACTTTTCAAAACACCAGGAATTAAGTCAGAATCCTTCCCTCCGCCAAGGTATTGTTATGTTTGAAAATCTCCCCAGGTGATTTTAATGGCAAGCCAGGCTTGAGAACCACTGCTCAACATTTGCCTTGCAGTTTAGCGGTAAAGAACTTATTCCCCACCGCCTCATTGCTGTCATGGCAGGCACATTCCCAGTGTTACAGCAGGTGTTACAGCTGGTGGTTCTGAGGACAAACCAAGTGGTACACGGAGAGTCGGAGAGTCAGAGAATCAAAGTTTATTCGCTGGCGGGCTCAGAGGGGTCTCACTACCAAATTCTGAGTCCCGCCTACCTGATTTTTCACACTTTCATTAAGTCGGGGTGGTGCGAGGGGTGGGGCATCAGGTGACTAATGCCCGCCAGGTAATAGGTTAATTGATGCGCCAGGTAATAGATTAGTATTATGTTGATGCACCAGGTAATAGGTTAGTTGATGCACCAGGTAACAGGTTAGCATTATGTTGATGCACCAGGTAATAGGTTAGTATTATGCTGATGCGGGTCTTCCGTGAGGGGTGGGGGTCTCAGGTGGCTGATGTGCCAAGTAATAGATGGGACTTTTCCTTATCATCAGGAACACATAGGTTTTGGTTACAAAGACATCATTTATCTTGTAACCGTTCTGTAGAACTCTCTACTCTCAGTTACCTACTTAAGTGTCTTTAACCTAGACAAGAGCAAAAAAAATTTTTAAATATATAAAGACAAATTCTTACATAAGAATCTAATCACGGCTCTTCTGCTACTTCCCTGCCCCTTTATTTTTTCTAGGAGATACTCTAGTGAGCCCTTGGGATGGACTAATGTGGACTGAAATCTTGATTAGACCACCAATGAGAAGCATGTCCAGGTATAGGGTATCATCATGTTGAATTTCAGCCTCCCCAGATGTGATAAGGGAATAAATAGCCCATCTACAGAGTTGATTAGATTAAATAAAAATATATGTGTAAAATACCTAGCACATAGTAAGTTTTCTAGAAGGCTTAGTTTCATTCCAAAAAGGATCTTACAGTTAAAACAGTTTTCACATTGAGTTTCAGGAACATAGAGATCTCAGTGGCAGCTCTTCAGAGGGCATGGTTGACACATAAGAGACTTCAGGAGAAAGAAATGTAGCCCCATAAAGTCAGGTTCCAACAGAGGAGTTTGCTTTTATATATTTTATTTAGTGGCTTTTGATGTGAGATGTCATATGACAAAAAAATTCTGTTGCAGGAAATAAAGTTTAAAAGCCACTGATCCAAGGTGTTACGACAGCTACCACTTGTGTTTCTCCTTCGCCATGCACAGTTCACTACAAAAGCATGTATTAATTTACTTATATCATTAGTTATAATATCAGCTTTAAAATTTGTTTTTATTACTTTAAAAAATAGTTTTGTAGTCTGTACTAGGGCAATAATAAGAGTTCCGTATCAGGAAATAACACTTAGTAAGGTTTATGGTATAGTGAATAAAGTAGATAATAAACGATTAAAATGTCATTTCCCTGATTAAGTCAAAGTACCAAACATTGAAGTGACAAGTACAAGATTTATATTTTAGATGTGGATAAAGTACATAACAAATGTAGCATTATATTAATAAAAGCTTTTAAGGAGGTAATGGAACTAATTCAATACCAGGAAGAGAATAATTGAGTAAGATAGTTCTGACAAGATGATTTCATAGAATATGCAATCTCTCCCTCATTCCATCTATAATAACAACTAAAAGGGACCAACAGTAGTCTGGAATTTCTATAGATGCCAGTCTCTCAAGTTGCCCATTGTTCCCAAAATAGCAAAGAATAGATGACTTTCTTGCTGTTTTTAATTTAACAAATGTAATCAGATTACTATAAACATAGTTGCTTATCATATCCATCCAAATTTCTGGAAAATATTAAGATTTATTGTCAAAGTAATGAGAACAAAAGAAATTGCGCCCAGGCTTATGTTCTGTTGGGGATTTCCTGTTGCTTTCTGCATACCATTTTTTGCAATCTTGGTTGCAGCTGAACCTCATTAATATTTTCTTTTCTCTCTTTCTCTCACCTTTTTTTTTGTGTGTGTGAGTATGGCATTATATGGTGAAAATAACCAGATAAAATTCATCTGTAAATTTTTAATGGCTCACAATGTATTCTTCCTTGGTGGATAGTTCACTGGAGCCTTTTGAAATGCATTTTGGCATGCAGTTCGAGATGGCCTGCAACAGCAAAAAAACATAAAATGGACAATTTAAGCAGAGGCAAAAACCAGATAATAAAAATGCCAAATGAAAGCCCTGGTAGTTGAAATTTATTTGGTGTTTTGTGGACTGTACTACTTAGGTTTCTGCAATTCTACATGCATCATCAGTATTCATAGCTATAAAGCATATGTCTCTTTCAAAGTGAATTTTCAATAAAATTAATAAGAAAGTACAATACCACCAAGAACACATTGACTTGCTGTGAAAAACATTGCACACAACTTCTAGCAATCCTGTTCTGTACAATGTTAGCATATTAGTCTATCTCACAAAATTATAACCATTTTGCTTGTGGAACAAACATTGCTAAGCAGAAACTAGGTTAATGGTTTTAGACATTTTAAAATCAAGGTAGTATGCAGTATAAATACATCTATTAATATTTCAAGTTGAGCAGACACGCACACATTCTCTTAGAAAACCAACAAGGCTAGTCCCTAAATGAAATTCCTTTGATGAAACACAGGAAGTGAAACTTCAGTGATCTGAAAATCATTTTGAGACTAGTTTAGTACAATTCCCCTAAAACGGTTATAGATCTTACCATGTACCAGACACAGTGCTAGAACTGGATGTCAAACAGAAGATAAGACTGGGATCTCTCCCTGAAAGAGCTTACGGTTTTGTTCACAAATAATGTCAGAACAGTGTGGCGAGTTCAAAAATGGACTTAAATAAGGGGTACAGAGATGGGGGGGCATAGAAAAAAGAATTGATTCATTCTAGGGAACAACTGCATGAGGTTACACGGAGGACGGGGACAGAGCTGACTTGACTGTTGAAGGATGAAAAGCAGATGTGAGAAACAAGGAGAGGCAAATAAAGGGTAGAAAAAGTGCCCCTGTCAAAGGGAAGAGAGGCTCACACAGCACTGATCAGTAGTGTAATGAAATGTTTGAAGAAATGTAAATATGTCACAATTACAGGGGGGTGAAGTTTGGGACTGTAAAGGGCAAGAATTAAAGACACACAGGTAAGCAGGAATGACTTACTCAGCACGTAAGAATCCTGGATTTTTACATATACAACAGTGGTATCCAAACATTTTGGACTACACGCACAATTTATAAAATAAATAAATACAGCATTCCTTCAATCTATGTGTGTTTACTTATACAATTGTATGTAAACTCAATTAGACTAGTCTTTTTTTACAAATATGTTTTATTTATTGATATATTTCAAGTGTCCATTAAGAGTACCTGACACTGAGAACTCTCAATAAATAGCTATTGAGTGAATGGTGTACATTACTAATCACAAGTAAAAACTCAGATTCCAAGGAAATGTGCTAACATGAAGCAAATTGTAGTTTTAGGGGTTTTTCTAATTGGAATGGCTTTATATTATTATTAGCAGATATCCAAAGTACGATATACTTTGAGGTTCATCTATCATGGAAGCACATGTAAATCAGTACTTCTAAGAGTGTTCTTGATAATTTTGAACTTTTTTGCCTAGCATCTTCTCAATTAAGGGGCCCCATACTATTATTACCTTTTAAAATTCCTATTCTTGATTTTCAGAAAACTTTAGCCTCTTCTTTTATATCTAGCTATCACCATTATTATTATTATATTTCCTCCTTGACTCATCCAATTTAATATACATTTAGAGAGCAGGAAACCCAGATCACTGAGTTTAGTAAAATCATATCTAAAATGAAGCAAAATGTTTCCAAGTTAGAGCCTGTGGGATATTCCTCGTAGCAAACCTAATATGTGTTTGAATACGTGGACTCAGTAATTCTATTCTTTTCAGAGGCTTTTTTTCCTTCGGTTTTTAAACATGGGATGTATTTCAGGCAAATTTAAATACCAGACCCCTACACATAGAGAGCATGACTGTGAGCGCTACACTTACTGTTTTGATGGTCGCTTTTTATAAAGGCTTGTTAACATTTCTCTTCATTTATTAGGACATTTGTGCATTTCTAAACTTGCTGAATGAAGCTCTAGAGAGATTTGGGTAGATACAAACAGGGAAAACCTTGACCCTGACATACAAATTGACGACTGTTGAAAGCAATATGAAAAAAGAAGAAGGAAAGACAGCATAAGAAAGGCAAATGCGTAAGAAATCTAGAACTTATTCTGAGCAGGAGCCGCTTCTAACTGGATGTGAGCCCTGCAGGAAGTCGCAGTTCAGAGGTATAAGAAAAGGTACCTGCATTAATGGGCAGAGAGGGGACATGGCCACCTGCAATGTTTTATAAGGAATAAAACATTACAGATGCAGTTTAACTTCTTTTTGAATCCCTTCTCAGCCCCCAAATTGAGACAGCAGGCTTACTGCTAATGAGGGCAATTGGAGTTTGAGAAATTAACTGGAAGAAAATGAATAGATATGACTGTATTTCCATCCCAAGTTCTGGGGTATGCTGCACATGGGATAAAGGGAAGTATTATGGCTGATTTTTCCCTATAAATTTGTTTTTCTTTTTCATCATGTAATAACGTGTTAAATGTCTCATTAGATATTCACTAGCTCTGCTTGATGGATAGCAGTACATTTGTATTGGCACATATATTGTGGTTAAGGAATTTCTAAAGTCATGTTTAATGGATTTACATAGTTTTAATATCTGATGAGGGAGTGCCCAGACTGAACAACCACAAAAGAAATGAAAGGATGAACAAAGGAGGAAATGATTAGGAGAGAAGGAAGACTAGAGGGAAGAGTCACTCCCAAGAATGTTAGCAAATTGAGCATCCTCATTAACATACTCTTTTGTTCTTAACATTCTATTTGAATAATTCACAATAAAAACTGGTTCGATCTAAAAAAAAAAGAACCAGAAAAAACCAACCAAACAAAAAAACTTCCTATCTGCTGCATTTTTTTCTCCATTTAGAAAACACAGAGTACCAGATGTAGATATTTTGGAAGCAAAATTTGCCTGTGAACAAATTATTTTTCTTTCCCATATTATATTTTCTCTTGGCTCATAAGAAAGGAAGGATTATTATAAGTTGAGTTCCTGGGAAGCAGACATAGAGATGGAGATTTGTATGCAGGGATTTATTGACTAATGCTTTGGGAACACCCTGTCAGGGAGTGAGGGAGGCAGGCTTGGGCAGTGGGAGAAGTTGAACTGTGATGCAAATACAACAGAGGCCTTAGCTGATCCCATGGGGCTCTTGGAAGCAGGGATGGTCCTTCAAAATTGTCCCCACATGAGGCAGGGAGTAAAAAGCGTTGCTCCTGTGGAGGGAGCGTTAGCCTTCAGGAAGGCAGTTTCTTATGGTCTAAGGCAAGTTCAAGAGACGGTTTCAGGGCCTGGCACTCTGGGAGGCTGAGGCAGGAGGATCGCTTGAGGTCAGGAGTTCAAGACCAGCCTGAGCAAGAGTGAGACCTCTGTCTCTACTAAAAATATAAAGAAATTAGCTGGAAAACTAAAAATATGTATAGAAAAATTAGCCAGGTATGGTGGCATATGCCTGTAGTCCCATCTACTTGGGAGGTTGAAGAAGAAGGATTGCTTGAGCCCAGGAGTTTGAGGTTGCTGTGAGCTAGACTGATGCTCAGCTAGGCTGAGCAAGACTCTGTCTCCCCCACCCAAAAAAAGCAAAACCAGAGGGCTTCAGGTGTGCCCCATCAGCAGGTTATACTATCAGCATCTGGGAAAATGAGTGTCTTAGTACTGAAGGGAGAATCCGGTGGCTCACCACAGCACCCAGCCTGTGCATGTAGTATATTTAAAATAGTACAAAGCAGACACAATGGCATGTACATTATTAATAGTCAAATCATCATTCAATTCCATCAGGGATAACTATCCAAACGAATGCAATTTGATTTTTCTGCAACTACATATTTTATTGTTAGCAGTAAAATTATATAAACTACATGAATATTTTTCTTACCTTTAAAGAAACCAACCAAATATATATTTAAGAACAATTTTATGAGCAATCAGACAATGAAAAGATGTACAAAAGTAAGAAAAATCATGCTCACTTCCTGAAAAGAAACAACGATATAATTTGACAAATTAAATACATAGATAGAGCACACTTAAAGAAGAATTACATAACCACACATAAGAAAGTGCATAAAAATGTCCTAGGAATGAGAATGCTAACAAAATTTAGATTGGGGAAGTTGTCAGAGTGGGTCGGTGTCTGTAATGGTGAAGAAACATCATTAATAAAAGCACCAGTTCAAGCTTTTTCTTTTACATTTCTCCAAAGACACTGCTTTTCAGCAGGTTAAAGGTACTTATTACCTCATTATATGTTCACTTCTTTTTGTAAAAACCTAGGTTATCAAAAGTTATAGAAGGAAAAATGGAACAAACGGATAAATTTTAGTTTTCAAAATTGTTTCGTCCAATAAAACTTCATTTAAAAGATGTTGCAATACTATGACTTTGGTTACAATCTGGATTAAGTTATTTGCCCATGTAGTTCTCTTTATACGTATAAGCAAAAGACATAAAGCACACATATCATTCTTGTCTTTATAAGAACAGAGTGTTAGTACTGATCCATCAGAAGTCAGCATTCTAGTGAAAAAGCATGCCCCATGTTGTATACCATATTGCTCATATACACAGACATTATCCTTTATATGATGGACTATGATGTTAACCATTCCTTAAGTTTAGAAAGTAAACAGCTAAATTTAGAAGTATTAATCCTGTAGTTCTGTAGGATTTTATAAGTATGACTACTGAGGCTGATTTACATATAGATTAATTACAATTACATGACATTTGAGTGAAATGTCCCAATGCAAGCATTATGTAATATAAGCAGGACATAAGCTAGACTAGATTTGAGTCTGAAAGTTTCAAATTTTGCATACACAGGAAAGTTTACCTACTACGTATCATTTTCCATAAAATAAAGTGACAAATGAGGGGCAGTTCTACGTTAGCCCACAGATGTCTAACTAACAAAACTCTGTTTCATTAGACCTAATTTTGTGCCAATGGTTTTGCTAAGTACTGATCCCTTGGCAAGCTGTGTGTGAGCTCCAGGGGTGACACAGAACTCTGGTGGAAGAAGAGGGCCCTCAGAGGAGGAGAAAGCTGGGAGCAGAGCCTCAACCACCCTGGATCTCATCGTGGAAAGAAAAAGTTTTACTGTAAGGAGAAGGAGAGATGAGCAGTAAAGGAGGAATGTCTGTTGAATGCATTAATGCCATTTTGATCTACAGGTTAAGTTTTCGCATTTTGGATGGTATTTCAGGATGATGCTTTAAATAAATAACATTCGATATGATATTTTCAATTCAAATTCATTTTTCTGTTTAATTTAAATTCATTTCAATTTTATATTATTTTTTTACTTGCTCATGGTAGTTTTACAATATTTCTTTACTTTTTGGTCTTGATATTTTCTTTCTCTTGAATTGTATTTATTGCCTAAATAACATTACAGTAACAACACAAGATATCAAATAGGAGAAAAATTTACTCACAATCTCCTCATGCTGACACACCAACTGTTTTCATTTTTTCCTTTTTTTTTTTTTTGTTTTTTTAGTAATTGCTATGGAATCTGTTTCACAAGTCTAAGAATAGTGTGTTGGTAATGTATTCATTTGAGTTTATAAAATCCTAATTTGAAGTATAACTGAGACATATATGCAAAACAAATTATTTTTCTAAATTTCTTTTTTTTTATTATTTCAGCATATTATGGGGGTACAGATGATTAGGTTACATATGATGCCCTTGCCCTCCCTCCCCGCCAAGTCCAAGCTTCAAGTGTGTCCATTCCCCGGGAGGTGCGCATCACACTCATTGTTTGTGCATATGCCCGTCCCCTCCTCCTCCCTCTCCCTCCCCCTGCCCAACATCTAATAAATGTTATTCTTATATGTGCACTTAAATGTTGATCAGCTAATACCAATTTGATGGTGAGTACATGTGGTGCTTGTTTTTCCATTCTTGGGATACCTCGCTTAGTAGAATGTGTTCCAGTGCTTTCCAGGAGTATACAAGAGGTGCTATATCACCATTGTTTCTTAAAGCTGAATAGTACTCCATGGTATACATATACCACAGTTTATTAATCCACTCATATATTGATGGACATTTGGGTTGTTTCCACATCTTTGCAATTGTGAATTGTGCTGCTATGAACATTCGAGTGCAGGTGTCTTTTTCATAGAGCGACTTTTGTTCTTTTGGGTAGATGCCCAGTAATGGGATTGCTGGATCAAATGGTAGTTCTACTTGTGTCTCTTTAAGGTATCTCCATGTTGCTTTCCGCAAAGGTTGCACTAATTTGCAGTCCCACCAGCAGTGTATGAGTGTTCCTATCTCTCTGCATCCATGCCAGCATTTATTGTTTTGGGTCTTTTTGATAAAGGCCAGTCTTACTGGAGATAGGTGATATCTCATTGTGGTTTTGATTTGCATTTCCCTGATGATTAGAGACATTGAGCATTTTTTCATATGTTTTTTGGCCTTTATTCTGTCTTCTTTTGAAAAGATTCTGTTCATGTCCTTTGCCCACTTTTTGATTCCAGAGATGCAGGGATGGTTCAACATACGCAAATCTATAAATATAATTCACCACATAAACCGAAGCAAAAGCAAAAGCCATATGATCCTCTCAATCGACGCAGAAAAAGCATTTGACAAAATTCAACACCCTTTTATGATAAGAACGGTTAACAAAATAGGCATAGACGGGGCTTACCTAAAAATGATACAAGCCGTTTATGACAAACCCACAGCCAACATCATACTGAATGGGGAAAAATTGAAAGCATTCTCACTTAGAACTGGAACCAGACAAGGTTGCCCACTATCTCCACTTCTATTCAACATAGTGCTGGAAGTCCTGGCCACAGCAATCAGGCAAGAGAGTGGAATTAAAGGCATACGAAT
>RJWJ010011060.1:0-45390 GCA_004363605.1 Indri indri
CTTAATAGCTGAGGAAACTGAGGCCCAGAAGGGTAAAGACAGTGGCAGAGGAAGGCTTCTTAGGAGACTTTCCAGAGAGGGGAGAGGCTGCTGGTCTCAGAGGGCTGTGGCCAGGCTGGGGAAAGCACAGGGTGGTTGGTGTGGGGACAGCTGGGAGCAATTGGACACTCATCACTCAGCTGAAGTCAGTCTTGATGAGTGTTGGTAACAAAATTCACCTGGACGCCTTTTGGTGCCAGCTCTATAGCCAAGGACTTGGTGAGTGCCAGCAGTGTAGTCTTACTGGTAGCATAGGCCTCTGGCATCTAAGAAAGAAATGAAATAGGAAGAGCAAACTGCAGCCGAGAAGAGGGGCTCTTGCTAGATCCCTGGGGCTATGGAGAATGAATAAGCTTGCTCCTAGGCCCACACCCAAATGTTTCTTCCACTCCACTCCTGGAAATTACCAAGGAACAAAATATGAGCAGGAGCAGGATGAAGCCTGGGCTTAAAGAAAAGTCAGGAAGGCAGAGGCAGTGCGTGCTCATGCTTGGCCCAGAGAGAAGTGCTTAGAGTGCAAAGTCAGGGAGCTGGACCAAAGAGACCCAAGACCAGATTCTTGCTCTACCATGAACTGGCCGCCCTTGGGCAAGTAATTTAAGATCTCCAGGTCTCTGGAAACAATACAAGTGCCCATCAATATGAGCGGATTGATAAAATGTGGTATATGTATGCTATGGAGCACTATTCAGCCATAAAAACCAATGGTGAAATAACACCTCTTGTATTATCCTGGATGGAGCTGGAGCCCATTCTTCCAAGTGAAGTATCACAAGAATGGAAAAACAAGCACCACATGTACTCACCACTAAATTGGTACTAATTGATCAACACTTATGTGAACATGTAGAAGTAACATTCATCGGATGTCAGATGGGTGGGAAGCGGGAGGAGGAGATGGGTAAATTCACACCTAATAGGTGCGGTGCGCACCATCTGGGGGATGGGCACACTTGTAGCTCTGACTCAGGCAGTGCAAAGGCAATATACATAACCAAAGTGTTTGTACCCCTGTAATATTCTGAAATTTAAAAATAAATTAAAAAAAAAAAAAAGATCTCCAGGTCTCAATTTCCCCATCTGCTCTGTGACAGTCACAGTAATGTCATGCAGCAGGGACATTGATAGTCTATAGTGCCCTCTGGTGTGAATTTTTTTAAAACCTTTCTTCTGAGCTTAGATAGCGCCACTGGAGCCTGACTTTGTGAGTGCAAATGTTAAAGCTACCCTGTTCCTTCAGGTGAGTTTAGCCCCATGCCAGGGTGCATGGCTTGTCAAGCAGAGCACAGACTGGATTTCAGCTCCCACTTGTTTCTAGACTGGGTGCCCCTGTGTGGTGAACAACCTGTACGACCATACATGGCAGCCCTGGGGTTGTGAGGACTGAATGAGATAATGGCAATGAGTGTGGTTTTAAATGTGAACAGGCATACAATATTGTTCACTTGGATCTCATTATCACATAGGACCAATTTGTCACTTCCCCCACACTCTGGCATCCATCCCAAAGCTCCCCACTCACTGTTTGAGGTGCACAGACAGCAGCAGTGGCAATCACCACTGCAGAGCCCCCTGTGAGGAGGCAGACGGGTGTGACAAGTGGAAGAGGAACATAGCCAAGAAGCCAGATGCTTCCAGAAAATGAGCTTCCAAGCCATGAGGAGGCAGAACTGAGGAGTAGGAAAAGCAGGGAAAGTAGGGACAGTGCCAGCATCTCTGGGGGGAAGTGAGTTCTTTGGAGAAATTAGACCTGACACAGTTGGGTCACAGAGTTTGGGGTCCTGGCACAGTCTTCCCTGCTGAGAAGCCCCAGGACTCCCTGGAACCAGCCACACAGGGAAAGTCAACCAGATTTCTGGAAAACAAGACCTGGGAACATGGAGCCACAAGTGTGAGGCCGGAGCAACGGTTGCCACCTGGGGATGGGCCACTCCTGTAGGAGGGAAATGCATTTGGTAGCCTGGATTGCAAGTCTAACTCCAGAGCAGGAGCGGTTACTGACTGAGACAAGACTCGAGGAAGAGTAAAATGTGGGGAGAAGCTCTGCCACAAGAGACCCCAGGCAGGCTAGGGACTGAGGGAGCTTGGCCTCTTTGGAGGCACTAGAGACCCTGGGTTACACCACTTGGTCCTGTCCCTTGCAGCTGCCACTGCCCTGCCATTCTCAGAGGACAGAGCATATCAGAGATGATCAGGGCCCCCTGTACATTTGGAGTCTGCTGGCCACATTCTCTCCAAATGTTCCCTTTCACTTTCTTGGTCATAGCCCCTGGGGACCAGGAGCTGGAGATGTGGTTCAGGAAGCAAAGAGAAATCCTGGCACCCAGAGCACACTCCTTCCTGCTCTCCTTGGGATATTCCACTTCCTGGGCCCCTTCCCCAGGTGCTCCCTTGGAGTAGCAGACAGCAAGGCAGAGTTGCCCCAACTCCCATGAAGCCCACACCCCCTCTTCTCCATGTGGGTCAGCAGCTGGCTCAGCAGCAGGGCAGGGCTTTCACGTCCCACCCAGGATCTGACATCCGAGCAAGGGGGGAAGGGAGCTGTGGCTGAGCCAGCACCTCTGCTCACCCGGAGTCCTGCGTGGGCCCGAGCCACGGTGGGGAGGTGCTGGGGCTCCGCGCTGCTGGTCTCCATGTGACCCCAGAGCCATGGAGAAGGGATGTGAGGGGTCTGCCTGCCCCCCAGGAATCCTTGGCTTAGTAACTCCTTTCCTGTCATTCACCGCACAGACAGCACAAGGTGCAGCACCCTCCAGAAAAGTCAGTGAAAATAGTATCAGAGAAGGACATCAGGAAAGCTGGTGTTTTAGCATCTGCTTTAATGAGTAGAGGTGAGAATTCACAGGGTGTAAACACCAGCCCTGTGTGAGGCACTGTTTGGGGCAGGTGCTGAAATTTGAGTTTCTTATAAAAGCCAGAGGCAGGCGGGGCTGGGGAGAGAAGGGGTGAGGCTGCCTCTGGAAGGCCGTGGAACGTCTGGAAGGCCGTGGAACGTCTGGAAGGCTGTGGAATGTGAGAAGCACAGAGAGAAAATGGGACAGGGTCTGCCTGGACAAGAGAGGGCTGCTCAGCAGGCAAAGGCTCCCTGAGGAAGCAGTGGCTCACCCAGATCGCAGGATCCTCTCTCTGCCAACAGGGTCTGGAGGAGACCAGGACTGAGCCCTCTCGGGCGGGGGGGGGGGGGGGGGCGCCTGTCAGGATAGCAGGGACAGGGGTCTGCAGAGGCAGTGGGAAAGTTCCGTGGGTCCCGGCTGGGCTGGCAGCCCTGGGCAGGGGTCCCTTCTCTTAGCTGTGTCTGTGAACAGGTGAGGGGTCCCTGGGACAGCCTAGAGGGGAGTCTGTGGGACAGCCAGAATGAAGGGACCATAGTTGCTACCAGTGAGCCCAGACTGTGACAGCCTCAGACACCTGAGCCAGGAGAGGATCTGCAGCAGAACTGAGTGCGTAGCCTCAGATGTGGGGCTTGCTGCAGGACTGAAGTAGAGAAGTTCTGGAGTACCACTGGCCTCCTGGGCAGGCCGGCCAGGTGTGCTCTGCCCAGTGAACCAAGGCTGTGGCTCAAAGGTAATACAGGTGGCAGCTGGAAACATACCAGGTGTGTGAGAGCAGAGACAGGAGATGGAGAGGACCTCACAGCTTCCTGCTCCCCAGAACCTCGCCTTGTCCCAACCTGCTCATTGCTCTCCAAGGTACTTCCCACCAAAGGATTGACTCTTGCCACACACACCAGGAAGTCCACACCCCACAGTGTTCCAGGGCCAGACCATAGGAAAGAGACTGATGACCAGAGTCAGGGAGCAAAAGGAGGAGTGGGAGTGGGAGGTGACTCCTGTTTGATGTCCCTGGGGCTGTGCCTACATTAATTTCAGAACATAGGAGAACAACACCAAGTGAGGTTGGAGAATCATCTCTCCCCATGAAACTCGAAACATCTCTCTGCCAAGACCTGTGGATCTGTTTGGGTGGATCATGGGCCTCTGCAGTGCCCAGCTCCCAGCAGACAGCTGGCTTTACTCCTGTGCTGGTGCACTCAGTCAGGTGACGCTTTTAAAATAACTGCTGCTCCTCCTTTCATCCCCCACCCCTCACCGTGGCCACCAGCCACTCCCGATCCTCCACCCTCCCCACGTGGCACACGGTGCCCCTCACGCTCAACCCCTCCCCCTGCAGCTGCTGACCACCATGTGGGCCCCGTCCTGAGCCAGGCACCAGGTGGTGGCGAAGCTGATCCTACAGGCAGTGATGCAGAGCACAGGTCAGCCTTAGCCCTGTCACCCTCCTCCTGGGATCCTGATGGACAGACATAAAATACACTCCCCCGTGTCCTAGCCTCCAAATCTTCTAAGTGGAAAAAGCAACTAACATTTGTTGAGCACCTACTACGTACCAGGCCTTCCCAGTATCCTAGCACAGAGGAATTGTTAACATATTTTACAGAGGTGGTTAAGTAGACTTACACAGATAAATAAGTTTGAAGCCCAATTTCAAATCCAGGTCACAGCCCAAAGCACCTGCTCTTTCCACCATCTCACTTTGCCTCCCGAACAACAAGAATTTGACGACAGAAGCTCACCCTTGGAAAGATGGTAATTCCCAGAGCTGAGTAATGGGATGGAGACTGGGCCCAGATGTGTGAGGACATTGACTGCAGATCCCACTCTGCTATGGGGACACTAACATTCCCTGGGCACATGCCAGCCAGGGGCCCCCTGTCACCCCTCTGTGGACCCAGTGAGGACAGTCACTTTATCAGCCAGCCAATGGCTCCAGTCTGCTCTGCTTCTGTGCATTCTTGCTGAGAGAGGGGCCAAGGAGCCAAGAAGACCCCTGAAAGTCCACAACACAGCCCCAAGCATATAGCCAGTTGTCGGGTCCCCACCTTGCAAGACCCAGCCCTGGGAAGACAATTAGCATTATGGAAGATGTGTCTCCACAGGTCCTTAGTGGTATTGTCTCTGGTGGGTATCCAAATGTCAGCAATCTCACAGGGAATTTATAGAGCTTTTCTCAACCTGTTCCCCAGACCAGCTTCCCCATCATAGTGTGACTACACCATCAGAGCAAACATGACCAGGCACACAGCACACACCTGAGTGGTTCTTACTTAACTGATCACCAAATCCCATGCAAGGAGCATGACTCCTTGTCTTCTTAGACTTATTCCTTCCTTCCTGCCCTCATCCATTACTTGATTGTGTCACTTGTTTCTACCTAATATCTCCAATGTCTGTCCTTCCCATTCTATTTCAAAGCCACCACTTGAGTTTTAGTCTATGTTATCTCCCCAGTGTAGTGCAATCTCCTCCTTCCCTAGCTTCTCACCTCCTCATCTCTATGGGTCGCACTGACCACGTTATTCCTCTCCTCTCAGATGGTTCTCACCCAGCTGTAGACACAGCATGGCCACTCCCCTCTGGCTTCACAGACAGTCATGGGGAGGCTCTGGGCAGTCCTTCAGCCCTGCCTTCTCCTGACCTGGGCCTTGCTGTCTACACTGCTCAGGCCCATCTATGAGTTTGTCTTGTTTCGCTTCAGCCTCAGCTCAGAACAACTCTTCCTCCTAACGCGGCCCTGGCTCTACCACTTTTCATCCCACAATCCTTGCCTCCTTTAGAAGACAGAACAGTGGTGATCCCAATGTGTGTGCCACTGGTATGCGGAGGATTTCCAAATGTTTCCAGCTCAGACCTCTCTCTCTTGAACCCAGGCTAGCATATTCAAATTCCTACTTGACATCTCCACTGGGATATCTGATAGATACCTCAAATTTAATACAGCTGTGATAGTTTTAAAATATGTCCACAAACTCTGTGATACTCTTTCCTCCAAGAAGTAGAGCCAAACTCCTCTGCCCTTCAGCATGGGCTGGTCTTAGTGACTCTCTTCTAATGAATTAAAACAAGTGGAAGTGATGGTGTGCAACTTTGGGGACTAGGTCATAAAAAGGCACTGTGGCTTCCATCTTGGATGTATGGTCTCTCTTTCTCTCTCTCTCTCTCTCTCTCTCTCTCTCTTTTCTCCTGATCCCTTGCTCTGGAGGGAGCCACCTGCCAGGTTCTAAGGACACCTATGGAGATGGCTGTGTCAGAGGAATGAGGGCTCCTGCCGGCATCCATGTGAGTGTGCCATCCTGGAAGTGGATCTTCCAGCCCCTGGCAAACCTTCAGAACATAAAGCTCCTCTTGACGTCCTGACTGGAACCTTATGAGAAACTCTGACCCAGTGCCACCCAGCTAAGCCACTGCTGATCCACAGACACCGTGAGATAATGAGCTCATTGTCTTAAGCCACTAAATTTTGGGGTATTTGTTATACAGCAATACATAACTAATGCATATCCAAACTGCATTCCACGTGTTTCCCCCACACCTGCTCCCCCTGCAGCCTTCCCTGTCTCTGTTGGCAGTAGCTCCATCTTTCCAACAGCCAAGGCTCCAGACTTCCTCTCTTTGTCCCACACTTCACATCCAACTGGTCAGAAAACCCTGTAGATTCCATCATCACTATATATCAAAAGGTAACCTTGTCGTCATTTCCACCGCTACCACCTAGTGGGGCCACTGTCACCTCTCTCCCTGCTTCCATTCTTTCCTGCCTAAAGTCTATCCTCGACACAGGAGTCTGAGTGGTCCTTTAAACACGCAGGCCAGAGCAGGTGACTCCTTTACTTAAAAGCCCACGGTGGCTCCCATACCTCCCAGAGCAAAGGCCCCAGTCCCTCCAATGGCCTGTAAGGCTCCACAGGACCTCGCTGACCTCACTACCACTCTCCTCCCAGCCACACTGGCCTCCCTGCTGTTCCTCAAACCTACTGAGCACACTTCTGCCTTAAGTCTTGTGCACTGGCTGTTCCTTCTGCATGATATGTTTTTCCACCAGATAGCTGCACACCATCGTCCTTCCCTCCTTCAAGTCTTTGCTTAAATGTCACTTCTCAGTAAAGCCCAACCTGACCACTGTTTACAATTGCAATCTACTCCCCTCCCAGCACCCAGCACTCCAGATCCCTCTTACACTACTTTACCTTTTCTTTCTCTAAGTGTACTTATCACCCTCCAACATACTTATTTATAATCTCTGTTGTTTATTGTCCATATCCCTCTGATTGAATGTAAGCTCCAAGACAGAACTGATCTGCGTGTTTTGTCCACTGATAATATCTCAAGTGTCTACGACAGTGGCTAGCACATAGTAAGCACTCAATAACTATTTGTTGAAAGAATGAATGCACGCATTGATAAATCTACATGTTCCTACAGAAGAGCTTTATGCAATTGTGCACTTTTAATCAAAGCTCTCAGTTTCAAAGTTATTCCCTAACTTGTTTAACTCAGAAAGACTTAAGAATACTCTTGCGCACCTAATATTAGTTCTTGTTAACCACCACTGACTTTTAGCAAGCAGGAGTGCTAGGAAGTAGAGAGCAGGAAGAAAGTCACAAATCTTAGATTTCAAATGCTCAAATTCAAGGACAGCAAAGGAGCTGATGTTGATGCAGATGAAATAGATTGCACTTTGCAGGGAGTATGGGGAAATTAATCATAAAGTGTTATAGCAAGAGGAGGTAAGAAACATGGTTTCGTACCATGTACGAAGATCGGATGTACCCCGATCTTCTAAGACTGGCATGAAATAGAACAGTGCTGTCCAATAGAAACATAATGTGAGCCATATATTTCAACATGTAATCAATATAAAAAGTTATTAATGATATATTTAACATTTTTTCATACTAAGTCTTTGAAATTATATGTGTATTTTACACTCACAGATCTCAGTTGGGACCAGCCACAATTTCAAGTGCTATAGCCACATGTAGCTGATGACTATCATATTGAACAGTACAGACAAAAATGTGTATATGAGGCTGGGTATGGTGGCTCATGCCTGTAATCCTAGCACTCTGGGAGACCAAGGCTGGAGGATTGCTTGAAGTCAGGAGTTCGAGACCAGCCTGAGCAAGACTGAGACCCCGTTTCTACTAAAAATAGAAAAATTAGCCGGGTGTGGTGGCACATACCTGTAGTCCCAGCTACTTGGGAGGCTGAGGCAGGAGGATTGCTTGAGCCCAGAAGTTTGAGGTTGCTGTAAACTAGGCTGACACCATGGCACTCTAGCCCGGGCAATGGAGCGAGGCTCTGGCTCAAAAAAAAAAAAAAAAAAAAAATGTGTATATGAGATGTGTTTCCATCTTTGTCCAGAAAATGTGGTCAATTTTGCTAAAGCTCACCTTCCTGAGAGTAATGTCAATAAACAGCATTCTACCGCATCTCTGAGTATTGTGGGGGTGAGAGGAAATTTCCCTTCACCTCAGAAGTTTCACTGAAAAAATCAACTCTCAATAAGGCAGATTAATAAGAGAGAAAGAGGTTTATTTACCATGTGCACAGGGAGAATCACAGAGTGATTATCCAATATCCTAATGGGGTCCAGAATCCTATATATCCTCCTTTTGGAGGGGAGGAGAGTTGAGGAATATAGGTAATTCTGTTTAGGGGCAATAAATAGTTACTAGGGATGTTGAATAGATACCTGGGAGAATGAATGGATGGGGGAAGCAGATTGACTTGTCAATTAACCTGAGAGATGGGTATTATATTTGAAACGACTTGGGCCAGATCTGGCTGCATTCTTGATCTTTTTTCCTGCAATATATTGAGCTAACAGGGAGGGGAAGGGAAGTCAATTGTTCTTTTTGATGGGTCAGTCCGGTTTATGCAGATAGAGGAAAAGCCCCTGCCAAAGTCTGATCTTTAAAGGCCTTTAATTCAAAATACTCTTTATACCAATGAGTCATATTTTGGGGTAAATTTCCTGAGCTCCTTCAGCATACAAATGGCTATAATACTATATATCCTAAATTCAGGTCCACTCCTACTGAAGAGTTGTCCTAGTCTCCTGATTTTCAATGACACATGATTCAAAATAATCACAATAGCGCAAAGAAATCTCTGTGTTCTGAGTACATATATTGTTTTACTAAAATTAGAGTAAATCCAGAATGACCTACACTCTTTGCTAAGAATCTATAAGAACCTCAGTACTCCACCTAAGACTACAATTCAAAATAAAACAGCTATGTGCACAAGTAACTTTATCATCTTTTTATAATAGCAGAAAAATGAAAAGAACTTAAATTCCCAATAATGGGGACATTTTGGACATTTTTCCTTGATGGGACATTATACAAAAATTACAATGGAAGTTTTAAAATAGTTTATTACAGTGTGGGGAAAATGCTTAGATTAAAATGCTAAGTGGAAAACCAGGACACAAATTGTATATGCAAATATTGAATGATCAAAATTGTGTTAAAATAGTACGTATAGGAAAAAAACCAAAATAAATACACTATAATGAGATAAAGATGATAAATTAAATCATACTCCTGCCTGTCTCTTCACAATATGTCACTAGACACTGTGAGAAATGTTAGAAGAAAAAAGAAAAGAAAAAGAAAAAAATCAATAACAGCAGCACATGAAAATATGAAGTGGTGTTTTTGATGCACCAGAATTTTTATGGAATGGAGTCATACTGAAGGATAAAACCATAGCCCAAAATCCTGGAGGAGGGGACTGTGTCAAAAGGAGAGAACAATTACGGTGCTCTGAGTTGAGCAGCAGTGACACAGGGAAGCAACTGGAGGGGACAGTGGTCAGGCGACAGTTGTAGGTGCTGTACTGGGAGGAGTTGGCCAAGGAGGTCCCTTCCACAGTAGCTACCCTTTTGCCAGGCAGAAAAGGTGTTACGCCCACTCTGAGTAATGGCGAGAAGAATGGAAGGCCACTAACTCAATGTACCAGAAGTCAAGAAAGAAGTATCAATGCCTTGTAATTAGAAACGCAAAAGAATGCAGGAATCAGTTGTAACATATTGGTAATCCCAATAAATGTGAACAAATTGAATTAATGTCTTAAAAAATAAGAGTCTTTCAAATTATATTTTGGAAAATAAAGTTGTATACAGTTTATGAAAGATATACCTAAAACAAAAAAAATGCAAGGCATTTGAAAATAAAGGACTAGAGAAAGATACATTAAGTTAAATGCTAACCCAAAGAAAGCAAGTGTAAAAGTGTTAAAAATCACAGCAAAATAGAGTTCAAGGCAAAAAACATTAAAAGGTCAACAAAAGATACAGCATTTTATATTGATAAAATGTATACTCCCTTAAAATATAATAATATATTATGAATCTTTTGGGACCTGGCAACACACTTTAAAATTGTAAAATCCCAATCTTAGTAGATGAATTTAACATATCTGTCTGTGGAATTAACAGCTCAAGAAAAAAAATAAGACTATAGCTTAATGCAATCAAACAGAAATATAATGTGATTCACAAATGCAAGCCTCATATGTAATTTAAAATTTTCTAGTAGCCACATTAAAAAACAAGTGACAAGAACAGGTGAAATTACTTTTAGTAATATATTTTATTAAGCCTAATACATCCAAAATGTAACCATTCAATATGTAATTAATACAAAAAGTTATTAATTTTTCATACTAAGTCTTTGAACTGGTGTGCATTTTACACTTAAAGCCTACCTGGATTTGGACTAGCCACGTTTCAAGTGCTCATTGACCACATGTAACTACCATATTGGACAGCAAAACTGTAGATAATTAAATAACAATTTTTATCAAATGTCCTTATTAAAAATTCTTCAGTTAAAGAGAAAATTAAAACATAAGTTATAAATATTTAGAAATTAACAATGAGAACATGCTACATTCTTTTAAGGGTGTTTGATATGGCTGAAGTTATACTTGGGGAAAAATAACCCATGCATACATGGTTTTAGATACATTAACAAAAATCATTTAAGAAAGATTGAAAATTACAAAAGTAAGTTTTCAAACCAAGAAGGTACTACAAGAATAGCAAATAGACTCAAAATGGAAAGGTCACAGAAAAAGATAAAGGCAGAAATTATTGAAATTGAAGTGAAATTAACCAAAACATCAAAAGTAATTTTCTCTGGATGATAGGGCTTCAAGTGTTTGCTTTCCCTTGACTTTCTATTTCTCTTCTCCTACTAGATTTTCTAAGAAAAATATTGCTTTTATAATATAAAAATCCTCTCTTTTTAAAAATGTCCTGTAATACCACAGAGGATTTCAAAAGATTATTTATCTTCAACTGGCAACACTTATTAAAGTTCCAACAGTAAAACCTGTTTTTAAAATTTGAACAAGTTGTACACAAGGAATTTGGCAAATCATATGAAAACTGGACCATTTTTAGATTTGCTGAAAGCTGACTGTGGTCCAAATCTGCTGTGGAAACCTCCAGCCACACTTCACAGACATGGAAATTAGTGGGAGATGTCTGGAAGGAGTCCCCTGGGGAGCCCTGAACCAGCCTGAAGCCAGCCAAGTAGTGCCTCAGGCAGTGGCTATCGGCTTCTGTGGCCCAATAAAGGTTTAGTCTTTTATTCTCAAGTGATACAGCCTTACCAGGTTCATTGCCTGTTTCTCAAGAGGAAGCCAATACACTGAGACAGGAGGGGTTACAGTAGAAAAAGAGTTTAATATTGCCGGTGCCATGCAAGGAACCGGGAGGAAGTTCTCAAATCCTTCTCCCCAAGAATTTGGGAGAAAGGGTTTTTAAAGATAGTTTGATAGGTAAAAGTCTAGGCAATTAGGCCTGCTAATTGGCTGGGTTCAAGGAGGAACCACAGGGGTGTATAAACAGTCCTCTTTGCTGAGTCAGTTCTTGGTTGCAAGACTAGTTGTGTCAGTTCCTTCTTCAGTAGGCGCCACTGGTCTGGGTGGGCCAGCCATTCCACAGGAATGCAGGGCCTAGAAGATACCTCAAAAGCTAGCCTTAGGTTTCACGAGGGTGACATTATCTATGGGAGCAACGAAGACAGCTAAGAATCTTTATGACCATAAGCTATCTGACTCCTAAGAAGTAAGCAATTATAGGAAAGCAAGCTAGCAAACAGTGGCTGGTTTTATATATATATATATATATATATATATATATATATATATATATACGTATTTCCCCTACCACAGTTCCCACCTTGTGGCCCATTATTAATTTTATAAAGGGGTGGTTTCACAAGGATGGAAATATTTTTTGAAAAAAGAAAGTTAGCATTTCCTCTGACAAGGACCTGGTAGCCAAAGGGTAACTAGGCTGGGTCAGGAATGAGTCTTTGGAAAAGCATATGTTCTACGCACATGTACACACACACACACACACACACACACACACACACACGTCCCTACTGCAGACTAGTCTGTGAGCTCCTCCCTGGCCATACTCTGGTCATCCCAGTGGTGAGCAGGGGAAACCACCCCAAGTGTCCCCCAGCACCATCCCAGCATCCTGCAGGGCAGGGAGTGAGCTAGGCAAAGGAAACATCCCACCTTCACAGACCCAGCCCTAATGGGACATTTCTATCCAGTTTTCCTAGATGAGATGCCTTTCTGGAGAGGACAGAATCTTACCTGAAGGCTGGGTCTCTCTTGCCTTTCTCTGATTTACGGAAGGGTTGCTTTGTCATGGCAGCAGATCCCTCTGTAGATTCCCAAATGCTATCTCCTTGGGTACAAACACTTAAAAGTTAGGTTCAGCCAGGCACAGTGACTCTCGCCTGTAATCCCAGCGCTTTGGGAGGCTGAGGTGGGAGGATTGCTGGAGACCAGGGGTTTTAGACCAGCCTGGGCAACATAGCAAGACCTCGGCTCTACAAAAAAAGAAGAAAATTAGCTGTGTGTAGTGGTGCACACCTGTAGTCCCAAATCCTTGGAAGGATGAGGTGGGAGGATTGCTTAAGCCTAGGAGTTCGAGGGTGCAGTGAGCTTTGATCATGCCACTGCACTGTAGCCTGGACGACAGAGTGAGACCCTGTCTCTATTTTTAAAAAAATGTTAGATTCAGCCTTGATCCCTTCTTCTCTCCTCCTTTCTCTTTCGCCTCCTCCAGATACTCCCCTTGAGCTCGGTCTTCCCTCCTTACTTCACTTCCTAGTCTTCTTGTTGAGTCATCAGAGCATCAAAACAGATCTGTGGTTCCAGCAAATGCCCACCCATGTGGACACCTCCCACACACCAGTGTCTACCCTGTGGGGGTGAGGGGAAACTTCCCCTTTCCCCCTGAAAGTTTGCTGAAAGAGCAACTCACAATTAAGGCAGCTTAATAAGAGAAAAAGGGTTATTTACTGTGCACACTGGAAGAATCGCAGAGTGATTACCCAATATCCCAATGGGATCCAGGTATTTTTATAGCCCCCTTTTAGAGGGGGAGTGGGGAGATGAGGAATATAGGTAATTCTGTTTAGGGGCAATAAATGGTTACTAGGGAGGATGAATAGACACTTGGGAGGATGAATGAATGGGGGAAAAAGATTGACTTGTAAACTATTCTCTTTGCAAATTAAATTAACCTTGAGAGACAGATATTATATTTAAAATGATTTGGGCTAGGTCTGTTTGCATTCTTGATTTCCTTTCTTGCAATATAGTAAGATAACAGGGAAGAGAAGGGAAGTCAATGCAGATAGAGGGAAAGTCCCTTCCAAGGGCCTGTTGATCTCTAAGGGCTTTTAATTCAAAATACTCTTTATACGAAGGAGTCATATTTGGGATGAAATGTCCTGAGCTTCTTCAACTCAAATTAAGCAATTGAGGCAAAAATCTCAATCAATGGAGGGTTTATTAAGCCAAAATTGGAGATGTGCCTGGGACAATCTGCAGAAAAAGCTATGGCTGTTTTTCCAAAAGGGAATTTGGAAGTTTCAGCATTGAAAAGCATACAGAAAGAAAAAAAGGGGGGTTGGGTAGGGAAACAAAATGGTTACATTCTTGTGAAACCCAGGAAAATCTACATTTTACATGAGATAAGGCAAATGTTAGAGGAGAAAAAGAGAGTGAAGGAAGTATCAGTTATGTAGATGTCCCTAGGTGGGAGGAAGAATGTCTGATCCTGTCTTGTCTCTGAAAACACCTGTGTTTGCACCTGTAAAGACAAACTTGTAATTCACTGTTAGTGTGGAATCAGAACAGACTTTAGTTTTAGGAGCTAGATATAGTCTGTAGACTTAAAGTTACAATTTGCATGTCCTTGCTTATGGTAGACCTGCAAGTAATTTCCTTAATGAGTGACCTGGGGGGCCAGTTCTTCACAGGTGCCTAAGGACTTTATCTTCTCTTTTGCATAAGGAGTTGAAGGAGGATGGTCCTGAGATTTTTATTTTCTTTTATACCAGTATAGGTCAACCCTCAGGATCTGTCTACAGCTGTCTCCATCATATACAGAGCCCTTGTCTTGGGTAGAAATGGAAAAGAAGGCAGAAATGGGAGGCAGAGGATCATATAACCCACTGCCCTATATCATATGACATTGATATATTTCCCACTATCATATATCACATATGATAGTGAGAAAGCCCCAAATGGGAATGGATGCAAAGTTAGGGAAGGATAATGGGTCATCCATGGGAAGATTTCAGATACGTGTCCTGCATCGAGTGATCATTTGACGTTCAAGCCACCAACACAACCATGATTCTCCTTTTAACTCAATGCACTTTTGTAATGACTGTAATTCCCTATTTCAGTTAGTAACATACTTATCTGTATTTCTGACATTGCGCATGAAATTCCTCAGGGCAGCGACTTATGCTTATTCTCAGCGGTATACCACCACACCCAGAACAATGTTGTATAATTCTAGCTGACTGACAGACTAACAGAACAGAACCCTTTTATTTTCTGCAGAAGCGCTGATTTCTCTTCATATGCAATGAACTTTTCCATCATCTCGAATGTCTGGTTTTCACAAGTTTGCAGTTGAGCCTAAGTTCTGTGATGGTTTATTTAGTTTTCTAACTAAAAGTCTAACGAGATAGTATGGTAACTTCCAGCAACAAACTCCCAGGCTAGAGAATATTTTACCATGCACTGTTTGAAGTGTTTTGAAATCCATGGTTCTTTGGTGTTTGGGGTTTTTGTTTTGTTTTTTATTCACGTTTAATATTGTATTCCAAGCAATTCCTCATGGCATTATACAGTATTTGTAATACCACCTAATAATGGTCCACAATTGATATAACAATTTCCCTATTGTTGAATGTTTATGCTGTTTTCAATTTTTCCTTATTGTATATAATGCTGTGTTCATCCTTACTGATAAAGCTCTGCTTCCCCACCTGATTATTAATATACTGTTAATGGAAAAAGACTCAAACTCTCTAAAATAATTTAAGAGGTTTATTCTGAGCTGAATGCATGTGACTGGCCTGGAGCACATGGCCTTAAGAGGCCCTAAGAAAATGTGCCTGCAGTAACTGGGTTACAGTTTGGTTTAAAGCATTTATGGATACAGGAACTACATATAAGAACCCTGTCCATACGTGGAGGACATACATTGGTTTGGTCCAAAAAGGCAGGACATCTCTTTGATTTGCAAAGCCTTTTCTAAAGGCTTGGAATGTTTTAACTTAAGATAGATAAGGATGTCTGTTAATCAGAGACAAGCCACCAGATACTTACTGAAACTCAAGTGATCTGTTAAGCAAATTGATGGCCTGCAGGTGTGCTTTAAGCTGTGTCTTGTGTAGACTTAGGCCTGTTAATGAGTTACAAAGGATATGTCCCAGAAGGGAGAGGGGCATGATGAGTCATGTCTGGCCTCCCTTCTTATGGCCAGCAACTCAGCTTTAGGATATTTCTGGGGTCCCCTTGGCCAAGAGGGGGTTGATTTAGTCAGCTAGGGAGCTTAAGATTTTATTTTAATTCACAGTATCTTTAGGCTAAAGGAGGTAAGCAGAATTACGGAATGATAGATATGAATATTTTAAGTCTTAATGCAGTTGTCAAACTGCTTTTCAGAAAGTGTGTACCATTTTATACTCCTAGCAGCAGTGCATAAGGCCCACTTCACTCACTATTGATAACACTGTGTATTTAAAGTTTGCTCTTGTGGGGATTGGTGTGTATAGAAATTCAAAGAGTCAAGCCCATTCCAGCCACGACAGGGTATGTCGCCTGACAAAAGTCATCGGGCTGCCTTTGTATTTGGGGCATAAAAGTTCGTGACTCTTGTATCTTCTGTAGGAATTGTAAACTTTTATCAGTTGAAAAATATCCCTTTTTAGGGACACTGCTGCATTTATTGTCTTCTAGCATTTATCATGCTGACAAGAAGTCTGATGCCAATCTAAGTCTTATTCTTTTGTACACTTCCTCCTATTTTCTCTGTCCAGTAAATGGATGAGTGGCTGGATAAATTACAGCATGTCCATCCAATGGATTACTATCCATATTACAGTTCAACCAGTTTCATTGCTCACTGCTCAAGAGAAAGCCAATACATTGAGACAGCAAGTGTTGCAGCAGAGAAAGTTTTATTTCACAAGTTGCCAGCTGAGGAGATGGGAGTAATTTCTCAAATCCATCTCTCCAAGAATTTGGGGGGTAAGGTTTTTAAGGTGGTTTGGCAAATGAAGGACTAGGGAATTGGGTCTGCTGATTGATGGGGGATGAACTCACAGTGTTGGGACACAGAAATTATTTTCTCAGTTGGGAGATTTCCTAGGTAGGGGATCTCAAGCCTGTTGGATCCATTCCCATGCCTACCCATGGGTCTGGTTGGTGTCAGTGGGTCCCCGTGGAATGCAGAGTCTGAAAAATAGTTCAATGAACAGTCATAGGCTTTGCAATAGCAATGTTATGTATAGAATTAGTGGGAGATGTCACAAATCTTACCTGTCAGGGAGGAAAGTACCATTAAGCAGTAAGCAGTTACGGCAGTAAGGAAGTTAGGGAACAATGGCTGGTTAATTTCTGGCTATATCTGTACTTTTATAAAAATCAAACTTTGATTGCTATTTATGTTACTGAAAGCTCAGCACTTGTCCCCAAGTCTGCATCAGAAGAACAAGGACAAGTGGTCTGAGGAGAAGGAAAGAGAAGTTTATTAAATTGCTGGCAAATGAGGAGGCCGCAGACCAAAGTACCACTCTTACCTCTGAGCAGAAATACAGAGCTTTTAAAGGGGAGGTTTTCAGTTTCAGGCTATTGCTGTTCAACTATAGTTAATGGTTCATGATTCATCCCCTCTTCTGCTAAGACAATCTTGTGACCTCCTCCTGGACAATTCCCTCAAGCCACCTCTTTTGGTACAAAGAACAAAGGACACTCCCCTACCCTTCCTGACCACTGGCCTGAGGCAGGGATGCAGGTTTTAATTCCCAAAAAGAGTGGGGGAGGTTTTAAAAAGACAGGAAACATTTTTACCCCTTTGCAAGCTATTCCCTACCTCCCTCCCCGCCCCCATTACAATTATACCTTACAGCTCTACATTACTGTAATGTGGACAGTTTCATCCAGATTTGCAAAACAATGCATATGTTATTTACCCCGATGGATATATCATTTTTAGAAAAACATAAAATAAAACTCTAAATATTTGTAATCATATTTTGCATGTATTTTTGAGCATAGAGAAAGGTATCAAATGGTAAAAACCAGGTTGTTAGTTTTAGATTCCTTTTAATTTGGGAGAACATGAGGTACATTAACAATGTTATTGCATATTTCCTTTAATATGAGTTTTTGTTACTACTAGTGAGGTCAAGTATCTTTTCGTGTTTATTGATCATTTAGTTGTATTCTTCCATAAATTTTCTATTCATATTTTTTGTCCATTATTTTATTGAGCTGTTTGGCAGTTTTTTAATCTATCATATGTGCTGCACATATTTGTTCCAAGTCTATTGTTTGTCTTTAACTTTGTTTATAGTGTCTTTTGCCATATAAAAATGTTAAATTGTTATGTAGCCAAATATATTTATCTTTTTCATTTATGAGCTCTGGATTTCATGCCATGGTTAAAAATATCTCATCCACTTCAAGGTTATACTTAAATAATATTATTCTAAATTTTAATTTTGTCTATACTTAGATCCGTAGATCTTACAAGTTTTGTCATATACATATGACCACATGGGTCAGAGAGGCAATGTGGAGATTCCTCAAGTTGCTAATTATGACTGTTGTAGTTAGACATTTAGGACATGTGGAAATAACAGAGTGAGTCTATGGACCAACTAGGCCCACTCTGAGTCACACCTGAGCTCAGACTCCCTTGATCCCTGACTACTGTAAGCCCCTACTTTAAAAGTAGGCCATAGCAGTGTTTTGGGTCCCCAGCAATTAACATCAATTCAAAGCCAGTGTCTAGCGATCCAAAAAAAGGTCTGGGTGTGGTATTTTCTTTCTCCAGTGAACAGTCACCTAGTAAATGATCATTGGTGTCCAGGCACAGTGGCTCATGCCTATAATCCTAACACCTTGGGAGGCCAAGAGGGGAGGATCACTTGAGGCCAGGAGTTCAACACCAGCCTGAGGAAGAGTGAGACCCTATCTCTATGAAAAAATTGAAAAGTTAGCCAGGCATGGTGGCACACTCCTGTAGTCCCAGCTACTTGGGAGGCTGAGGCAGGAGGATCACTTGAGCCCAACAGTTTGAGGCTGCAGTGAGCTATGATGATGCCACTGCACTCCAGCCTGGGCAACAGATTCTGCCTTAAAAAAAAAAAAATGATCACAAGTACATTTGAGGAAGGCTTGGAGGAAGATTTATAGAATGTGCTTGAGGAAATGATACAGAGTTAAGCATTAAACAATGCTTTAGTAGGATGCCCATCTATTTTGTTCCTACAGAACAGTAATCAGTCAGGCCCAGCCAAAAATCTCTATGAGCCAAGACATTCTGAGAACTGGTACATCTCTGTTGCTTTTTATAATTGATGCACTTACCTTGTTTTTGGAGGTTAATTGCTACCAGTAGGCCTCTGCTGCTCTAGAAACCCATTATCCCCACTGAAATCAAGAATCCCATCTCAGTAGTGAGTGGCATCCCCTACAGTCATACCTGGCCTACAAAGAGAACAACTACAGAGATTTACAAGGATTTGATTCCTCCCTGCACTGATGAGGAGTCAGCAATGATACTCAGATTTCTTACAAAAGCAAATACTTACATATGGTACCAGTCACTGTGATCAGGAACATTAGAAGAAGAGCATAATTAGGGGGATAAACAATAAAATTAGATTTGAGATATGTTGATTTTGAGATGGCCGAAGGACATCTGAGAGGATACATCCAGAAGGTAGTGGACTTTAGATCAGAATATTCTCATCTAAAGATAAAAATCTTGAGGTAATTCGTGTATAAGTAGCAATAGAAGCTCTGGAAATGAACAGAGTCACCCAGGGAGAAATTGTATGGTGAGACAATGAGAAGGTCAAGAATGTAGTCCTGGGGAGCAAGTCATTTTGGAGATGAGCACTGGCCTGGAAAATAAGTTAAAAAGAAACTTAAACTGTAGGGACAACAGCAACAACAAAAATGATGTGTCTCTCAAAAGTCAATGGAAGATGAGTATTGACAAAATGTTTTGTTCAAAAGTCAGTGGAAGAGAATTTTAAGAAAAAGAGTTATAAACAGCATCAAACTCAGTAAAGAGATCCAGGAAGATAAAGATAGAAAAAGATTCATTAGCTTTAGAAACTAGAAAGTTGATGGTGGCTGGCAAGAGGAGTCACAGAGGAATGGTGAGGACAGGAGGCAGATTGCAGTTCAGGATATAGAAGATTGAGTGGCTGGCTACTGTCTAAATCAGGACCCTTTCTGTTGCAAGTGTCAGAAGCCCAACTCAAACTCACTTAACAAGAAAGGGATTGATTGTATAATGTAAACAGAAAGTACAGAGGTAGAGTTGGCTTCTGGGACAGCCATTAATATCCAGGGACACTCAGAAATTGCTTCCAGAAGATGATCCAAGTCACTATCTCTATATCTTTACTTATCTCCTTTTTCTTCCTCCTCTTCATCTTTTAATTCTGTTTAAATCTGTGTATTGGCCTTATTTCCTCCATCTTCAGATGGACTTCTTCTAAGAAGCACCATAGTTTGCTACCCAATTTCAAATACTCTCAGAATCATAAAATCAGAAGAATGAGAAAATCTTAGCTCTAGCACAAGTCCAATGAAAATTTTAATTGGTCCATCTCAAGTTGTGTGCCCATGCCTGAACCAACCCTGTGGCCAGGTGAATGGAGATTCCTGACTGCATAGCCTCTATCAGGTAGGCATCCAAGATATAAGGTAGACACTTTTACTGATACCCAGGATAACACAGAGTAGGGAAGAAATGTTTCTCCAAAAGAAGAGATTCCGAATAGAGATGCAGATGCATTACATGTCCAGGATATTCTACCCCTTGGATGTTTAGCATTCCTTCTTCTCATACATGTAGTATCAAAAATGTCACCACTCGATGTAATGCAAGTATCCCATTTATGAATGAAAATGCACTGATTTTGAAGGAGAAACAACCAAACGTAATGTCATTATTGCATACAGCTCCAAGTCTAGATCCTTGAAATGTGTGCATTTCTCTTAGTTTCTCATCTTTCTCCTTATTGCTACACAATCTATGACTAATGGATACATTTAACCACCCTTAACAGATATAAAATAGTAGAGGGAAATAGAAAAATTTTTAATTAAAAAAATACCTTATCACCTGGAAAAGGAAAGGAAGGGAAACAAACAGTAGCCATCAATCCAAAGTATATATTTCTGGGCAGGGATAGCATGGAGTTCTTGTCTTGGCAAAAAAGTGAGTTTACAAGACAGCCAACATGGCTGCCACAAAGCCCTCTTCTATCCATTGCTCTCCATGGCCATGCATGAGCAGGATATAGAAGAGGGTCATAAAATAAGAATCCCTTCTAGAGACTGAACCTCTCTAGCAGCCCACTTCCTCCCAACTCAGTTTATGAGAGGTGGGGGCCTATGGTTTCCTTTGAGGCTGAAGAAACATGAGTTCCTATTTTGTCTAGGCTTGGGGTATCACTGATAATCAAATCCCCTGAAACTCTAGTAGGCATTAGAACCTTTGGGTTCACAGATCTGCACCCCACCCCCTTCTGTCTCTTTGCTATAGCCTTGGAACTTTGCCTTTAGCCTTAGGCCTAAATTTAATTGTTTGCCTCTAGGAAACATGCAAAAGGTAAAAGCAATAAACCTCTGGTGAAACAAAAGGTAAGGCAGAATAATCTGCACCTTGACCAGGTTGCAGCCCATTGACTGGCCCTGACAATAGGAAGAAAGATTAATCAGAGAGTTCAAGGTGGGAGGTATGTAGCAAGAGTCCAGGGAGTCTGGCTTCCTTCATTTCTCTGGCCTCTCAGGTGTCCCACTTTTATTGCCCTGCTGTATTTCCCACCTCCTTGCTTTTTATGCTAATTTTAAAACAGGGCAGAAATTTGGATTTTGGCAATTCTGCAAGAAGCGTGATCAACTGAGCCTCAGCCATCTCGCCCACAGGCGGAGGGGTCTCTATTAACAAAGTTGTATGTTGTTCCCTTTACACTCTCAGACAGGTCAGCTCAAATCAAAGCTTGTCCTTTTCTTTTTTTCTTCTTCTAAGACTTTACTAAAGGCCACAAGAAACAGCCAATATTCTCTAACATCCTGATATTTTTCTACCAAGTTTCCTAAAGCTCCAGCTTCAATAGACATTGGTTTAAGATAGCTAAGCTGCAAAAAGGACAAGTTTAATCAGCTTTGTCACTATTGTATAACAAGAAAAGAGGGCTTCTCAGTCAGCCAATTTCACATTTTGGAGTCAATACCCTTTTAAATCTCAGTTTGACTCAAAGGTCCTTCTTTCTGTCTTATTTTTAGAAACATGCAATAACTTGCAGTGCAATGAAATGTAGAATTTAATTGGGCTTTAAAATTTAAAACCTTTTTCAAGGCTACTAGACAATGATGAACTTTGTAGATAGATTGACTTGTAATCAAGGTCCTACATAGAATGTTAGATGGTGATAAGTTCTAGGAAGAAAAATGAAGCCAGGAAAAAGTGATAGAGAGATGCAGTTTTATAAAGGGGTGACATTTGAACAAAGACCTGGATGAGGTAAGGTTGCAAATCATGCAGGTATCTGAGGGAAGAATGTCCCAAGGAGAGAGAACGGCAAATATAATTATCCTAATGCTACTGAAAGTTCAGTACTTGTCCCTGAGGCCAAATCAGTGAGAACAAAGAACAAGGTCAGGTGGTTTAGGAAAAGTAAAGAGAAGTTTATTAATTGGCTGGCAAATGAGGAGGGCAGCAGACTAGCGTCTCAAAGACCACCATCCTGCCTTTAAGCAGAAAAACAGGATGTTTTAAAGGGGGGTCTCAGCAATTGGGCTCAGGTCTACATGACAGACAGTGTCACATGTTGTGGCTTTGGGCTATTGTTGTTTAACTATAATTGGTGGTTTCCACAGACCCTATCTCTGGTGATGATCTTGGGACAATCTTGTGACCCTTGTCTGGACAATTCCATTGAACCATCTCCTGTGGTTTAAGATAACAAAAAACAAACAACAAAGAACATTTTTGTGCTCCTTTTATTACTGGCCTTAGGAAGGAATGCAGGTTTTAATTCCCAGAAAGGGTGGGGATTTTAAAGAGACAACTTGTAAAACATTTCATCGCCCTTTTTCAGAATGTTACCTCTGTTACACTCATGTTAGAGTGAGCCTGGCATTCAAGAAACAGAGAACAATATTGTTGAAGTAAAGTGAGCAAGGGGGAGATGTAGGATACATATAATTTACTTAACAATTTCCTTATTTGGGGGTATTCAGGCTATTCCCAACATTTTGATTTTATAAATAATTCTACACTCAACATTTCATAAATTATTTCTTTAGTATAAGCTCCTGTAAGTGGGAATCATAAATTGCTGGTTGCGGTTCTCGATTCATAATGCCAAATTGATTTCCTGAAAAGCTGTATAGTTTCCACTTCCACCAAAAATGTATGAACATCCTTATAACATCCCTCATCACCATTAATTATTGCTATTGTCCTTTTAAAATCTTTGTCAGTGTAGGGGCCAAGCTTCTCCTTCGTCCTCTGAAGATTCGCTGAAGAATCAACTTGCAAAAGGCAGATTAATTGGAGAAAAGGCATAAAAATTTATTTATTGAGCATATACAGGGAGAATCACAGTAATTGCCCCCACCCCAATGGAGTTCAGAAGCTTATGTACCACCCTGGAAAAACAGGGTCCTGCATCAACCCAAACATGCCCTTCCACTCTGCAGTATTTAAAACCAAAGATACTGCCCCTACATTTTATATATATACACCACAGGCAATAAAGGATTACTGGGGAGAATGAATGGATCCAGGAACAGAGATTAATTTGTAAATAATTCTTTTTGACAGTGAAAGGGTCTGTTCGGGTACGGTTACATTCTTCATCTTACAGGGAGGGGAAGAAAAAACAATTGTTCTCCATGGTGAGTCTGGATCTTAGGCAGAGAAAGGCCTGTGCTTTGGGAGAGATGGTTAGGGAGAGAACTTGCAGCTTCTTCTTCAGTTCAGCATGTAAATGTAAATGTGCTATATTTTGGGGTATCAGTTTCTGAGCCCCAACATCAATCTGATAAGCAAAAATGGTAAGGCACTGCTTTTATTTATAGTTCTTTGATTACCAATTAACTTGAGCTTTTTATATTCATTTGCCAGTTACTTTTCTTTGTGAAGGGGCTCAGAACATGCTACCTCAAAATTTGACAGTAGGATACCAGAATATGCTACCCTAAGATATGCCTCTTCAGCAAAAGGATTATTTTGAGCTGATTATTTTGAGAAACTGCAGACACAGGAGTAGTTCTAAAAAGTTGCCCTTTTATAAGAGAAATCTACATTTGTACGTGTGTCTCCCTCTCTGCATCTGGAAGAGAGAGATGACTAAGTCACTATAGACTCATAATCAATGGAAAAGGCATGGACTTAAACCGCATAACAAAATTTGCCCTTGTTTTATGGCTAAATGAGCCTTTCCCCACACCCTTCTTTCTGGTTTCAGAGAAGGATGGTAGTTAAGCCTGAAGTTTAGGATAATTCTTAGAGATTTATTCGTTTCTCTGGTTTTTCTCCCATGTATACATGAGGTATACATATTATTAAACATCTGTTTGGTTTTTTCTTATTAATTTTTCTTTTGTTATAGGAAGACCTACCTAAGAACTCATGAAAGATGCAGGAGAAAATTATTTTTCCTCCCTTGTTATGCACTGTTTTTTCTTTTTATTAATTTTTCCCATTATCTACTTAGGCATTAGTATTTTTCTCATCAATTTGCACAATCTCTTTCTTAAACTTGTTAAATCTCATCTGTCATTTTTGCTGAATCTCCCAAAATAATATGCAGAAGCAACTCAGAGTCATGAATATTCTGCTTATTATCACACCATCACCATAGTGGGAGCCTCCAGCCACCTACCGTGGTATGTAAAAAGTCAGACTCATAGAGCAAGTATTAGACTATACATTTTTTCTGAGGCTAGCAACTCTCTTATCTCCTTCCTCCAACTACCCTTGCTGTCACTCAGTTCCTTCCAACTACAAGTTCCACCCTGTTTGCTGTTAAACTCATTAATCCGTATTTTACAGCAGTCTTCCTCATTACAATGAGATTTTTTTCCACAGTGAAGATCTTGTTTCTATGGTGATTCAAGAGAAAGTCTATGCAGAGTTATTGCAGCTGGAAGCCTTCACTTACTTTAGGAGCTCATTAAAGCTGGTTGAAGTAAAGGGCCAGTGGAGATCCTGAAAGTGCCCAGCAGAGGTCAAAACTTTATAGCAAAGTTAGGCACCAGTAGGAAAGCACTAAGAATTCCTTTCTTGTCACTGCAATTACCTTGCATAGGCATGAAATTTCAAGCCCGTCTAGCATCAGCTTTACATGTCCATGGTATTTTTCACATACAGCCTTAAGCATTTGGTCTGAGACAACTTTTTAGATAACTTAGACAACTTTTTTAAACTACTTTGTTAAGGAAGCAGAGAATTATATGGCAGCTACAGAATGATATAGAATTACTGGAGAGTTTTCTCTTTATAAAAAAAAGAGAACATACTTTTTTCATGTGAAAGGTAAGCCTACAACGAGAGGGAGAAGTTCAGCAGCATAATTAGTAAAAATGGTTCTACTGCAAAGTCTAATAGCCTCTCCTTTTTGCTTGCCCTTGTCCACAGTAAAACAATGTTAAAGTATAATTTTCTAAAGATAACATCGTAACTCTCATATAAATATAAAATGAACAGATTTCAAAGTTTTATTTGGCTCATTAATTGAAGAGGGAACCAATAAGATGTTACAACCAATTCAAAGAGCATTTGAGAAGCTCGGTATTTATAGGAAATGTTAGAATAAGATTGTTGGGTTACACACAAAACTGGTTAATGTCCAACAAAAAAATAAACCATAATCTTTGTAATCATCTGTTCTATTAGACAGTATTGACCTATAAGGAAGAGGCTAAAGCACAAAATATGATTTAAAGAGTTTATCTGAGCCAAAATGAGTAGAGTTGTCGGGAAGACTCAGACCTAAGTAACATTGAATATGAGCCCCATTAGGCCTTTGTTAAAACAAGAAGGTTTTTAAAGGCAAAAAGGGAGACAAGGAATGGGCTGGCACAAAGTTGCTTGTCAGGAATTCTCATTGGTTTACTGAGATAGCATTAATTAGTGATTAGCTACACATTGTTAAGCTATAGGATGTGAGTTATAGTGTCCAGTGCAGTATTGTTATGTTAATTTATAGCTACTTGTGGCAATAGCAAGCAGTTTCAAAAGGTGAAGTCATAGCTCAAAGAGGGGAGTAGAACATGATTGCTATCTTGTTTTAATGTCTCTCTGGGCCTGATGATTTAAAAGGACTTGCATTCCTCAGGTAAAGGTTCTTTTCTTTTCTCAACAGAAATTATTTGCATCGCAAACAAAAATTACATATTAACCTCTGCCCAGAAAATAGCAAGCCAAGCCCATCACTGCACTGAAAACGCCCTGTCATCTCTTCTACCTATGACCAAGTTCAAAATAACTTTTGTGACATAGAGTAAAAATAGTTTGGCAAGGGAGGAGGGTACAGTTGGCTCTGGGAATAAGGGAGCCAGTAGGGCGAGATCATCAGAAAGGGATCTGGGAGCCCATGCACCCTTCCTCCTGACTCAGGAAGCATAATGACTCTTCCAACAGCCTCCCAAATCAGGAGTGAGCTAAAGCTTACAGAACTGACCTCCTTAACCTCTCTACCTGCCCCCAACACGAAAGGGAGAAGATGAAGATAGGCACTAAGAGGGAAAAGCCATCAGGTGAGCATCCTCACTCTCTCAGATAGTAGGAGGAAAGCAACTGCATAGAATACCTGCTCCAGGCGAGGAGCCCACAGCTAACAGCAGAGTCCCCCCAAAAAAGTAGCATGAAAAGGACCTCTCATTGAGAAATAAAAATAAAATCCTAAGCCCCCCATCCAACTGAACAGACCTCTTCATGGCCAAGTGGATGCCAGAGAAACCTTAAAACTGAAATTCTGGCCAGGACAAGATGAGAGGTCAACATCCCTCATTATACCCCCTCCCTGTTAACCACCATTAGGCTTTCTTCCCTAAGGGTTAACAGAACCAGCCTTTGCAAAGACTTGCTCCACAGCTGATTTCAATCAACTGCCTAATGCTACTCCTCCTTTTTTGTGGTTTTAGCACAACTGACCAGCATTCCTTCCTGATGAGGGACCACTGACAGTGGAGTGTTTCTGATCAATCTATAGAAGATGCACAGTGAGGGTTTTTGTGTACTCTGCTTCACCTGTTGATGTCAGAGGGTCAAAAACTCCACCCTCGGATCATGCTAATGCTGCCAATTTTTTATACCTGTGACCTATGAAGGGGCATGAAGCTCAATTGTATGTGCACTTGTTTCTCCTTTTATAAATATTCATGATTCCTCCTATACCTTGTTAAATATGTATATTTGGCCACCGTGCTCAGCATAAATTCCTATTCCCGTTGCCTTTCCCTCAAAGGATATGCTCTCAGTTTCTGCCCAAGGCTATGCTGCGCAGCCTGTCAGAATGGCCACTCTGCCAGGTTGCAACCCTTTATGAGAAATTTATGAACCTCATCATCCTTCAGTTGACATCATTCCTGGCATGGCTGCATAGGCTTTTTGAGATCTATGGAGCCAGATGTGATAGATCAATTGCTCTGGCTTTTAATTTTGCCACTTGAGACATCAAAGTGATAGGTAAGAGAGAAAAGAGCTGACAGGTCAGGGGGGTTGGGAAGGTGAGTCCAGCCAGAGCAGAAGTAGAGCCTCCTTGGATTATGGTGGGATCATGGGGAGGACATCGGTCTTAGTTTGTTCCTGCTGCTATAACAACACACTTTAGACTGGGTAATTTATAAACAATTGAAATTTATTCTCTCTTGTTCCTGATCCATGTGTGAAAATAAAAAAAAAAAGAAAGAAATTTATTCCCTTACAGATCTGGAGTCTGGGAAGTCCAAGATCAAAGTACTGGCAGATTTGATGTCTGGTAAGGACTCACTCTCTGCTTCCAAGAGAACGCTTGGTTGCTGTGTCCTTCAGAGGGATGAATGCTGTGTTCTCACATGGAGGAAGGGGGAAAGGGGCCAGGCAGTTCTCTGAAGCCTCTTTTATAAGGGCATTAATCTCATTCACAAGAGCAGTGCCCTCATGTCCTAATTACCTCCTACGAGTCCCACCTCTTAATTCTAATGTATTTGGGATTAAGTTTCAACATGAATTTTGGAGGAATACAAACATTCGAACCACAGCATTCTGCCCACCTCCCAAATTCATGTCCTTCTCTCATAAAAAATACATTCATTGTACCCCAATAGCCCCAACTATCTTAACTTATTCCGGTGTTAACTTTAAAGTCTAAATCCATAGTTTCATCTAAATATCATGGAAATAAGATATGGGTTAGACTCAAGATATAATTCATCCTGAGGCAAATTCCCTCTCCAGCTGCGATCCTATGAAATCAATCTATGTGCTTCTGGAATACAATAGTAGGATAGGCATAGGACAAACATTCCCATTCCAAAAGGAAGAGATAGGAAAGAAGAAAGGAGCAATAGGTCCCAAGTAAGTTGAAAGCCCAACAAGGCAAACAACATTAAATATTGAGACTTGAGAATAATCTTCTTTGACTCCATGTCCCACCTTCCAGACACACTGGGGCAGGGGTTGAGCCCCAAGGCCCTGGCCAAAGCCCCATGGCTTTGCTGGGTGCATTCCCCATTGCAGCTCTCATGGGTCTTATGTGGTCTTGTCCCTTTTGGCTTCTCCAGTCTGGAGTTGCACTCTGGTGGCTCTACAGTTCTGGCATCTTGGGGGTGGCCCCACAGCTCCACCAGATGTTGCCCTGTGGTGGCCCCACCACTGTAGCAGTTCTTTGCCTTGGCCCTGAGGCTCTTCTGGGCATCCTTTGACATCTAGGTGCAGATAGCCATGCCCCACAGCTCTTGTACTCTGTGTGCCTGCAGAGTTAGTACCACATGGATGCTACCAATGTTTATCTCCCACGCCTTCTGGAGGGGAGGCCCAATTTGCACCACAGCCCACATGAGCCATACCTGGAGCAGCCAAGGAGTGCTACACCAGAATGTATGAAGCAGAAACTTGAGACAGCCCTGGGAAGAGAGTCTTGTGGTCTAGGGTTTCTCAGCACCCTAGACCCCTCCAGCACTGTGGGTCCCTTTCTTGAAACCATTCTATCCTCAAGGCCCAAGCACTCTGGGCCTGTGATGGGAGTGGCAGCTTTAGTGAGTAGCATCTGCTTCCTTCTATCCATTCTAATCTCCTTATCAAATTTTGCTTGGGCACACCATTGATGTTCTCTCCTGAACATGCTTTTTAATCTTTAAAACACAGCTAAGCTAAGAATATTCCAGCTCTTTAAATTCTACTTCCCTATTAATTATAAATTCTACCTTTAATTCATTTTTATCTCCTTGCATTTTACTCTAGGCAGTCAAGCGAAGCCATATTGCACCCTCAACACTTTGCTTAGAGATTTCTTCCACCAAATATCCTCCTTCGTTGCTCTTAAGTTCTGCCTTCTACAAATCGCTAGGCATGGACACAATTCAGCCAAGTTCCTTGATACTTTATGATAAGGATGGCCTTTCCTCTAATTCCAATAAGGTGTTCCCCATTTCTGTCTAAGACCTCATCAGAATGGCCTTTAATGTCCATATTCTTACCAACATTCTGGTCACAACTTAGATAACCTCTAAGAAGATCGAGGCTCTCTCTACAACTTCCCTCCTCTGATCGCTCACCAGAATAGCTCTTTGTGGTCAGCCTGTGTCCATCACCCAGTTTCAAAGCCACTTTCACATTTTTAAGTATTCGTTACAGCAACACTCCCTCTTCTTGGTACCAATTTCTGTGTTAGTCCATTCCCACTGCTGTAACAAAACTCCTTAGACTGGGTAATTTAGAAACAACAGAATTTATTCTTCCACAGTTCTGGAGGCTGGAAAGTCCAAGATCAAGGCACCAGCAGAATTAGTGTCTGGAAAGGGCTTGCTGTCTGCATCCGAGCTGCGGCAACCTCTGAAGGGGACCAACTCCATGTCCTCACTAGGCGGAAGGGATGAAGGAAATGTGCTCACTCCCTGAAGCCATTTTATAAGGTCATTATAAGGGTGGGGCCCTTATGGCCTAAGTGCCTCCTAAAGGTTCCACCTCTTAATACTGTTGCATTGGGGATTAAGTTTCAACATGAATTTTGGAGGGACACAAACACTCAAAGCATAACGACAGACTTGACTGCTGGGAGATAGTGAGGAAAGAAGAGAACCTCTCACAGCAGGATTTATAAGTCAGTGGGAGGAGCCAGGTGATTATTTCTGTCTCCTCTGTGAAGACAGAAGGTGAGGTGGTGAGGGAGCAGGCTTGAAAAGACTGATATTATGGGCTGAACTGTGTCTATGTGCCCTCCACCCTGGTTTCATACATTGAAGTCCTAACCCCTAGAACCTCAGAACATGACTGTATTTAGAGGTAGGGTCTTTAAAGAGGTAATTAAGGTTATATGGGGAAGTCATTGAGGTGGGCCCTAATTCAATATGACTGATGTCCTTATAAGAAGAGATTAGGACCTAGACACACACAGGAAAAACCATATGAAGATAAAGGGAGAAGATGGCCATCTATAAGCTGAGGAGAGAGGCCTTAGAAGAAGGCCCTGCCAACACCTGCCAACCTTGGTCCTGGACTTCTCGCTTCCAGAGCTGTGAGAAAATAAATGTATGTTGTTTAAGCCACCCAGTCCGTGGTACTTTGATGTGGTAGCCTGCTGTGGTTCAAATATGTCCCCTAAATTTCATGTGTTGGAAACTTAATTCCCAAATTCATATATTAATGGTATTTGGAAATAGGGCCTTTGGGAGGTAATTAGGGTTAGATAAGATAATCAGGGTAGGGACCCCATGATGGAACTGGTGGCTTTATAAGGAAAGGAAGAGAGACATGAGCCGCACGCTCTTGCCCTCTCACCATGTGATGCCCTCTGCCATGTTGTGATGCAGTAGGAAGGCCCTCAGCAGATGTGGCCCCTCAGCCTTAAACTCCCCAGCCTCCAGAATTGGAAGAGATAAACTTCTTTTCTTTATCAATTACCTAGTCTGTGGTGTTCTGTTATAGCAACAGAAAACAGACTAAGACAGCCCTAGCAAGCTAATACAATTGGTGAAGGTTTAAATATGTGTTGAGGAGAAAGGGAGACAGGCCTGAGCAGGATCATGTAGAAAGATTGCCAGGTGATATTAAAAGTCAAAATTATATTGGAAGCCAAACTTTTTAAGCGAATTTCTCCAATTTTCAACAACAACTTAGCTATAGAAGAAAAGATATTTGGATTGATCAGACACTGGGGGGTCTTCCAAAGAAATCCAGTGAGAAAGAAGTGAGAAAAGTAACTGAGAGAACTTACACAACAGTGATTGAAGTGAAATATTTTGTAGTACAGGCAACATAAAGAGGGAAATAAAGTGGGGAGGGGATTTATGGATTAGGACAATACAGAGAGGTCAGGGAACAGGAATTCTCCATGCTGAAGAGCTGATGTAAGAGGAAACAGAGCAGAAGTGGAACAGAGATTTATGGCCACAGAGTAGGATGTGTACATTTAATGGAAGTGATCTGAGTGATGACAAGGTTAAGCTACCACTACAGTTGGGAGTGGCTGAAATGAGGTTAAGCTGAAGTTCACTGGAACTGAGGATGTCAAAAAATTATAAGACTAACTATTGAATTAGGTGAACAATGAAGTCACCCAAGATGAAGATGGGAGTTGGAGTAAAGAGTAACTTTGTGAGCTGGTCTTCCAAGAATGGGAGGAATGGCAACAGGTTGTTCATTTAGGGAGCATTTGTGGAGCACTGACCATGATCTGAGTCCCAGAGATATGGTAGCAAATAATATCGAATGCTCCCTGCAATCTTTGTGGTCTCTGAGTGGAGGTGCTCACACTCTGGTGACAAATGGAGGATGGCGACAAGGAGAGGTTGAAGGCTAAAATGCATAAACCTATGAGAAGTACACTTACACATGATAGCAGAAGAGTAATGAATTGGAAATGTCACTGACATTTGACATGTCGACAAGCAAAGATTGTGTATTTCTTATTCACATTCTATTCCAAATTCTACCTAGAAAATACCAGACTCTTACTAGCAGTGCAGAATATTTGTGAATAAATGAATGAATAAAGTCAAGGGAAAGATGGAGTACCAGAGAAATAAAAATATCTTTCAACCCAGAACTGAAAATGTCTCATTTATTTGTGGTGCTCCCTAAAATGACCCCTGTTAGATTTCTGAGCCTAGCATGAGATTTTCTCAGTCTGAAAATGTGAGCAGGAGAATGACTGAGCCAGACAGAGATATTTAACGAATATTTTTCGAGCACCTGTTATATGCAATGTGGATAGCCATGAACAAGACTGACAAGGTTCCTGATCTTATGTTTGAGTAGATAAGATAGATTAAAAAAAAAACAAAAAACAAGCAAACACTGAAATAAAAATGATAAGGTCAAAATGTTGAAGGTGCAACAATGAAAATAAAATAGGATGATGTCATGGAAAGTGACTAGGGTATGAGCACATTATATAAGGTGGTCAAGGAAAGGTGTCTCAGAGGAGTTGCTATTTGGTCTGGGACCTAAACAACCAAAAAGAGAAAAAAAGGTATCGTAAGGAGAGTGTTCCAGGCAAAGGAAAAACATATGAAAAGATTCTGTTCAAGGAGCTGTAAAAGGGCCAGTACGACCAGAGCATGATGAGGGAGGGGGATGTGGTAGGAGACGAAGTCAGAGAGGGAAGCAGGGACAAGACTGTAAGACTTGAAGTATGAAAGAATCCAGCCAAGCCATTGCAGCAGAGATTGGCAGCTTCACTAAAATGTATTTTCTTTTTCTTCTTGAGCACACAAATAATATATACTTCCAAGCCTTCCTTGAAGTTAGATATAGCTTGGAATTTCTAGAGATGAAAAATACATCTTTATTTTGAACCAGAACTTAAAGATTTGGAAGATTCTCAGCCTATCTATACTGTAGAGAACCCCAAAGGTGTGATTAGCATGGGTATGGCCCACAAACCTAATCGGCCACCCCAGCAGAGAGACGATAGCTCGCTCTCTTTCTCCACCATGGGAGGACACAGCAAGCAGGTGATGCTCTGCAAGCCAGACAGAGAGCCCTCACCAAGAACCTGACCATGCCGGCACCCTGAGCTTGGACTTCCCAGACTCCAGAACTGTGAGAAATAAATGTCTGCTGTTTAAGCCACCCGGACCGTGGTATTTTGTTATAGCGGCCCAGGCTGACTAATCCATGTGCCTAGGTATTTACTCAAATGAGTTGAAAACGTATGTCCACACAAAAAGCTGCACACAAATGTTTACAGCAGTTGTATTCATAATTGTCAAGACTTGGAAGCAATCAAGATATCCTTCAATAGGTGAATGGATCAGTAAACTGTGGTACATCCAGCATATGGAATATTATTCAGTGCTAAAAAGAAATGAGCTATCAAGCCACAAAAAGAAATGGAGGAAAATTAAATGCGTATTACTAAGTGAAAGAAGCCAGTATGAAAAGGCCCCATGCTATATGATTCCAACTATATGACATTGTGGAAAAAGGCAAAACTATGGAGACAGTAAAAAAAAAATCAGGGGTTAGCAGGGAGAGAGAGATGAATAGGAGAAGTTTTTAGGGCGGTGAAGTATTCTGTATGACACTATAACGGTGGCTACATGTCCTCATACATTTGTCCACATTTGTAGCATTACAACACCAAGAGCCCTGTTGTAAACCGTGGGCTTTGGGTGACTATGATGTGTCCGTGCAAGTTCAATTGTAGCAAATGTACCGTTCTGGTACACGATGTTGATGCTGGGGGTGGTTGTGCATGTGTGAGGGCTGGGGATATACGGGAACTCTCTGTATGTTCCACTCAATTTTGTTTTGAACCTAAAACTGCTCTTAAAAAATTAGTAAATTTTCAAAAAATTTGTTAAATAAAAAATAAAATGAAGGCCAGGAGCGGTGGTTCATGCCTGTAATCCTAGCACTCTGGGAGGCCGAGGTGGGTGGATCGTTTGAGCTCAGGAGTTCGAGACCAGCCTGAGTGAGAGCGAGACTCCGTCTCTACCAAAAATAGATAGAAACTAATTGGACAGCTAAAAATATACAGAAAAAATTAGCCGGGCATGGTGGTGCATGCCTGTAGTCCCAGCTTCTTGGGAGGCTGAGGCAGGAGGATCGCTTGAGTCCAGGAATTTGAGGTTGCTGTGAGCTAGGCTGATGCACGGCACTCTAGCCCGGGCAACAGAGTGAGACTCTGTCTCAAAAAAATAAATAAATAAATAAATAAAATAAGGATCTGCTTCCAGGAATATTGGAGTAAGACCCTACCAGATGACTCCCTCAGAGAGAACAACTGTAACATCTGGACATAGGACAAAAAACAACTCCCTGGAGGCATTAGAGAGTGAAGAGAAGACACTGTGCTGGGAAGTACACCCACGGAGCGGGAGTGGATGAGCCATACAAAATAAGTTCCTGTCTTTATGACTTTTAGCCTGGGGCTAAGTGGGGTCACAACACACATGAAGAAATGGAAGCATGAGTAGAAACATCAAAATTTTTCTGGCTGGGGAAAATGGAAAAGCTGGAACTGACTACTAAAATGAATGTAAGAATCCCAGAAGTGAAAGAGCCAGAAAGGTTAATTCTCAAATTCTGTCTCTAATTTACCCCTGAGCCCTGCACGTGCAAATAGATTCAAAGTAGCTCAGCTAAAGACAAAAGATCTGAATTGAGGTCAGAGTTGACATCTGAAAAACAGAGTTTATGGGTCAGGTCTAGTCCAAATAATTGCCAGCTGAAATAAACGATACATCACATCAGGAAAAAATATTAGAACCCAGAACATCCACAACTTAAAATTAATAATGTTGCAGATACAATCCAAAATTAATCAACATAAAAGAACCAAAGGAATGGAACATATTTTCAAGAGAAAAAAATATCAACTGATTGCAACTCTAAGATTAACCAAATCCTGGCCGGGTGTGGTGGCTCACGCCTCTCGGCCATACACTGTCTTCACAGCGGGAGGCGGGTGGATCGTTTGAGCTCAGGAGTTCGAGACCAGCCTGAGCAAGAGTGAGACACCATCTCTACTAAAAATAGAAAGAAATTAGCTGGACAGCTAACAATATATAGAAAAAATTAGCCGGGCATGGTGGCGCATGCCTGTCGTCCCAGCTACCTGGGAGGCTGAGACAGGAGGATCACTTGAGCCCAGGAGTTTGAGGTTGCTGTGAGCTAGGCTGAAGCCACAGCACTCTAGCCCAGGCAACAGAGTGAGACTCTGTCTCAAAAAAAAAAAAAAAAAAAATAAGATTAACCAAATCCTGAGATGAACAGACAAGGACTGTAAAGCTACTATTATAAGTATCCTAAACGAAGTAAAAAATGCTCACAATGAATGAAAAGATGGAAAATCTCAGCAAAGAACTTTTTAAAATAAAAATTCCATTCCTGTTTACCATAGACAAATGAAAACATGCCCACACAAAGATTTCAACATGAATGTTTTTAGAAGGTATAGTTATAATAAACAAAAACTGGAAACAACCCAAATATCCATCAGCAGAGGAACTAATTAACATATTATGGTCTATTCATACAATGCAATACTGACCAGCAATATAACAAAATGAACTACTGATATATGCAACAACAAAGATGAACCTCAAAAACATTGTGCTAGGCAAAAGAAGCCAGACGTAGAGAGTATGCATGCCACATGATTTGACTTACATAAAAACTCTAGGAAAAAACTAATCTAGCGTAACAGAATGATGACCAATGGTTGCCTGGGGCTGGGGGCAGGGGTGTCAAATGGGATGGTGCACAAGAGAGCATTTGAGGGCAATGGAAATGTTCTATATTTAAATTGTTTTAGTGGTCACATGTATGTAAAAATTTGTTAACAGTGAATAGTTTTCTTGAAGTGGGTCTGATTTATTTTATATAAGCTATATATAAATAGTTGTTTTAAGGGAAAAATAATGGTGATAATGTTGATATTTTCAAACTGAATAATCAAGGAGATTTTAAATTTAAAATTAATTTACAAATGAGTGAACAGGATTTAGAGCATCCAACAAGGTATAGTGTAGTACCCTTGGGCTAGCAACAGTAGGGAGCCTTTACCACTCCCAAGCCTAAAGGACAAGAGAGAGTGATTATGGAATTCTAGCTGTGTGGAAGGTGTTGCCTGGCAAGAGCCATAGCCTTTGATCAAAGGAACAGCCCACATGTGGCAACCATTCAAGGGAGTCTAAGAAACAAATTCCCTGACCTCACTCTCCTCCACCCTCCAATCTCCCAACAGCGCCTCCCATTGACCAAACCTCACTGGAAGCCAGAGGTCAAGGACTGTGGCAGCATCCCTACAGGGCAGCCTCCTGGGGCACAGAGAACAGACAATCATAGAGAGTGGATCTGGAGGGGCAGATGGAAAGAATCCAGCCCAATTTCCAATCTCATGAGGAAGGAATGAAGAAGGGAAAGAGGGGTAAAAAGTCTTAGGGATGAGGGACAGTGATAAGGAGGGGACCAAGACACAGATGAGGCTTCTAGGCCAAGGGGACTGCTCAAATATCACTAGCAAAACAGGAGTGAGCCCAGATTAGATGTTCCAAACATGTTCATTTCCAAATGAAAAGTTTCAAACATCTTTGACTTCCTTCTCATTTCCTGAACAAGTTTTCCTATGAGACCCTGGACCCTAAGGACACTCTAAGCCTCCGGAACTCTATATTCCCAATAAGCCCTCCATTTTTCACTGAGGACCATGGCCCCACTCTCTTGGCCATACACTGTCTTCACAGCTCAGGAGAGTGGCCGGCCACCACGATGTTCTCCCCAGTGATGTAGCTGTCATCTCGAGAGCACAGGAAGGACATGATCCCCCACATTCCTCTGACTCCCCAAACCTGGAGGGGAGAGAACAGAGTTGATGGTGCCCTCTTTACAATGTTGCACTATGGCTTCTTTTTCTGCTGGCCAAGAGTGGGGCATTTACCACAATAAGCTAGTACCTCACCAGGCTCCAGGGAAGGTCGTGGTAGGCTCACACCCATCCTCCGGCTCCCACTTCGGGACAGTACTATCTTCATCCTTCAGAAAGAGGAACAGCTCGTAGGCTGGAAGAAGATCAGGAATAGGTCTCTTCTTGAAATTGAACTTTCCCTCCAAGTAGACACAAGTCACTAAAGTCCCAGACCACCTACCACTGCAATCCATACACTTCGTTAAAGCCAGGTAGCAAATATGTTTCTCTCCTGAGGAGAGATTTCAGAGTCAGTGTTAGGCGAAGGGGCTGTGGTGGGAAGAGCATCATGGCTTATCAATGCCTCCATGGGGCGGGGGGTGACCTTGTCTGGGCAAGAGGGGTGAGGCAGAGCTCTGTCTGCTCCCTGCGAGGATGGAGACCCCATTCTTCTGCAGCAAAGGAAGAGGCTGCCAGTCCCAAAGGCTGCAGGGCAGAGCCTCTGAGTGATGGGCCTGGGCTGGGGCTCCAGCCTGAATGTGCAGGTCTCTGTGGGCCTCATTTCAGCTGGGAGCTAGCTGGGGAAGGGACCTGCGGGACCATGAGGCAGGGGTGGGGCAGGAGCCTCTTACAATCCTCACCACTTGGATAAAGTCAGTCTTGATTATTCCTGGCACCGGACAGTTCACTTGGATGTGTTTTGGAGACAGCTCCACTGCCAGAGACCTACAGAGGCCCACAGGGCTGTGTCTGCTGGTGCTGTAGACTCCCAGCTTCTGAAAAGCAAAAGAAAGCAGACGGAGTGGATCGGCATTGAGGGGAAGGGCTATTACCTGAACAACCAGGCTTGTGACTCTGGGTCACAGACTAAGAATAGATGCCTGACTTTAAGCCCAAACTAAAATTCCTATCCCTACCCCTTGCTATCCCACAATAATTTTCAAGGAGTGAAATTCTAAGAAGTAGCAGCTTCTCCAGGCTTAGGGAAATGTCAATATTTTCAAAAATTCAAGAGCAATCCAATGAGGAAGGATAATTTTTCAACAAATGGTACTGGAGCCATTGGACATCTGTAGGGGAAAAAAGTGAACCTCAAGCTAAACCTCACACCTTATACCAAAAAAACTCTCAAAATGTATCATAGATTTAGATATAAAACTATGAAACTTTTTACAGAAAATATTAGATAAAATCTTCAGGACCTAGGTCTAGGTGAAGAATTCTTAGACATGGCACCAAAATCATGATCTATAAAAGAAAAAGAGTCAATAAATTGGACTTCATCAAAATTAAAAACATTTGCTCTGTGAATAATTTTATTAAAAGAATGAAAAGACATATTATAGACTGGGAGAAAATATTTGCAAACCACATCTGACAAAAAACTCATATCTAGAATATACAAGAGACTCTCAAACTCAATAGTAAAAATGCAATTCAACTAGAAAGTGAGAAAAAACTTAAACATTCATCAGTGGATATATATTGTAAATAAGCACATGAAGAGATGTTCAATGTTATTATTAATTAGGGAAATGCAAAATTTAAACCACAAAGAGATATCACTGTTCATCTATTAGAGCTAAAATAAGAAAAATAAAATACCAAATGCTGGTGAGGATGCAGAGAAACTGGATTTCTCATACATTGTTGATGGGATCATAGAACGGTACAGCCACACTGAGAAATAGTTTGGCAGTTTCTTTTAAAAAATTAACATATACCAGCCAGGCGAGGTGCGGCTCACACTTGATATCCTAGCACTTTGGGAGGCTGAGGTGGGAGGATTGCTTGAGACCCGAGTTCAAGACCAGCCTGAGCATGAGCAGGACCCTGTCTCTATGAAAAAAATAGAAAAATTAGGAAACACGATACTGTGTGCCTGTAGTCCCCTAGCTACTCAGGAGGCTGAGGCAAGAGGATCCCTTGAGCCCAGGAGTTTGAGGTTGCAGTGACACCACTGCACTCTAGCCTGGGTGACGGAGAGAGAGTCTGTTTCTAAATAAATAAATAAATAGAGATAAACATATACTTACCATATGACCCAGTAATTATACTCCTGGGCATTTATCCGAGAGAAATGAAAACACATGCCCACACAAAATCATGTAAATGAATGTTTATAGAGGCTCCCTTTGTACATATCAGCTAAGACTGGAAATGACTCAAATGTCCTTCAATGAGTGAATGGTTAAGCAAACTGTGGTACACCCATCCTATGGATTAATGCTCAACAATTGTGGTATAACACAAAAATATATTTGGTCTTTGTCCCTGGTTCCTAGCACAGAGCTCCTAAAACCCTTGGAATTTCCTGAATGGTAACAGTGTCTTTTGTTATCCATAGCGAGCTCCTTTCAATCATACCTGAGTTTACACTAATGAGGTGACTTTGGGTGGGGCCATCAAGGGGACTAGATGGGACTGGTCACCAGAAAGACCAAGCAAGTGATTAAAGGGTTGGAACTTTCAGCCCACCCAATGGCCTCTGGGAAGGGAAAAGGTGGGGGGCTGGAGAATGAGCTCTATAAAAACCGTCGTTTGTTTTTTTCGGAGGCCCAAGCTGGTTTCAAACTCCTGGCCTCAAGCGACCCTCCTGCCTCAGCCTCCCAAACAGCTGGGATTACAGGTGTGAGCCACTGCACCTGGCCCCCATAAAAGCTCTTGAACAATGAGATTCAGAGAGCTTCCGGGTCCGTGAACACATTGAGGTGCTGGGAGGGTGGCACCCAAGAGGGTATGGAAGCCACACACACCATACCTTGCCCTGTGCATCTGTTCCATTTGGCTGTTTTTGAGTTGTATCTTTCATAATAAAGAAGTTAGTGTAAGTAAAGCATTTCCCTGAGTTCTACAAGGCACTCTAGCTGAGGAGGCGGTCGTGGGAATCCCTCTTACAGCTGGTCGGTCAGAAGCATAGGCGTCCTGGGACTTGGGACTGACGTCTAAAATGGGGGCAATCTGGGAGACAGAGCTGCTGGACCTGTGGAGTCTGATGCCAACTCCAACTAGTATCGGAACAGGACTGAACTGTGAGACGCCCGCTGGTGTCAGAGAACTGGATGGTGTGAGAAAACACCCCAGAGCAATTAAAAACCCAAAGTACCGATATGTGCGTCAATGTGGATGGATCTCAAGGGAATTATGCTGAGTGGGAGAAGCTGATTCCAAAAGCTTACAGACAGTATGATCCCATTCATATGGCATTCTCAAAATGACAAAATTGTAGCTATATAGAAAAGATTTGTGGTTCTGTATGTCAGTTGTGGTGGTGGTCACACAAATCTACATGTGATAAAATGTCCTGAACTACACACACACACACACACACACACACACACACACACACACAAATGAGTGTATGTAAAACAGATGAGATCCGAATAAGGTTTGTGGACTATGTCAATGTCAATTTCCTGGTTTTGATATTGCACTATTATCATGGAAAATGGTACCATTGCGAAATATTGGCTACAGGTTACATTAGACCTCTTCATACTATTTTTGGAACTTCCTTTGAACCTAAAATTATTTCGGACTAAAAGTTGTTTAAGAACTTCACTTAGCTTTGCTTGTAGAACACAAATGGACTATGATCCATAAAAGAACAAAACACAAATTCATTCATCAGGGTTTTAAAAAATATTTCTAGTCATCACTTTAAAGCAATTGTTTATTAAAGCAGGCGTCTACTCTCTAATATTTACTCCTGCCTCTTAATAAGTGAGGCACATCCTTAATCATTAGTCTTTGTGATTTCACAAGTAGTATGTGGGGACGGAGCTTAGAAATAGGCAGGATTTGGCTCTTCTAATCAAAAACAAGTACCCTTCTCCAGGTAATGATAGAAGACATCAAAGATAGTTGTGAGGGCAGAGTGGTAGCTTAGGTTGGAGGAGGTGAGAAGGGGCCTCTGAAGGAAGCAGGGTGGAGCTTGAAGCTAGAACAGGCTGTGTTTTGGTGACAAGGCTGAGGACCACTCCAGGCAGAAGCATCAGCGTGCTCCAGGCAGGGCCTAATGAGGCAGGGCCCGGGGTGGGATGGAGAGGCAGCCGGCATGGGCAAAGCAGAGAGCCTAAGTAAGGCGGGATGGTGTGGCAAGGCCATGGGATTTTGGACTTTCTCTTCTGGATGAGAGAAAGCTTCTGGAGGTTTTCACAGATTGATTATTTTTATGTAAATAAATGATGATCATGCTCAGGAAGGCAAAAATTTCATTCTGGGCCCTACTGACTAACGTAGCTAATCGTTGTTTCTCTAGTGCCCATTTTTTGTCTTGATTTAATTCTTATTCCACTTTCTGAGTGGTCTATGTCAGTCTTTATCCCACTCTCAAGCACTTGCATAAGGAGGGAGTTAGTATAGAAAGCTAACCTAATCCTTCCTGAGGAACAAAATCACAGGTCTCTGAAAACAGATAAGCTTGCAGCTGTACTTAACATCAACACTTAAACTATGTGCTTTCTATCTAAATCTCTGGCTTTCAGAGCAAGTTCAATCTTCTTTCTCTCAAGGAGTGTTATGGACTGAATTATGCTCCCCAAGAATTCCTATGTTAGGCCCTAGTATCTCAGGCGGGAAGATGGGGCCTTTAAAGAAGGTAACTGAGTCAAAATAATACCACCGCGGTGGGCCCTAATCCAACCTAACAGGTGTCCTTGTATCACAGGAATAGGGAATCTGGATTCACAAAAGAGACTCCAAGCACGTCTGCACACAGAGACAAAGCCACAGTGAGAAGACAGCCATGCATCTCCTAGAGGACACTGGCCTCTCCAACCTCCACAGCTTACCGTCCCCAAGGAGACCTCTGAAGAAAATAGACATGTCTACCTGGGAAGGAAGGACTCAGGTGCTTTTTTCTGATTCCTAAAGCCTGCAACAGTCCCAGAGCTGTGCTGAGCACCAGTGAGTATTCTGCTATATCAGAGTTTCACCGCACTCCCTCTTGTCTTTCAGACACTCCCCTTAAGCTCACCCTGTTCCTTTCCCTCCACACTCCCAAGCCCATTGTTGAGTCATGAAAACATCTAAGCACACTGTGATGTCCTTAGAGCCACCTGTAGTATCCCTGCATAACCCTTCATAAGGCAATATCCTGCCTCCAAAACTGCCCAGCGAGGTTCCTGGTAGCAGAAGACCCTGCAGGAATACCAGGGTTCTCATTCCCAGAGAGAGAACAGACAGAGGAGGCATGGAGTGATGGGTGCAGTCAGAGGGAGAGGACCTCGGAAAGGGAACGGACAACACACGGGCTGTGTGTGCATGTGTGTGTGTGTGTGTGTGTGTCCCTGCATGCGCACGCACAGGCATGTGCATTGCCTGGGAAGGCCATCAGCATCTATTTGTTAAATACATCACACAGAAAAGGGAGAAGTACGTATTCAAATTATGGCCAAGAGAGAGCCCCCAGAGAAAAGCAGACTCACCGAGTGAAGTACTGGAGAACTACGGTCACAGGGAAATATTTCAGCAGGTTTTGATCAAATTCAACCCATTCCAGACCAAGCCACCAGTGCCATCTCTGACTCCTCTTGAGGAATGTTTGTCATAATGCATGACATGTTTCCACCAGTGATATGCTCACATTTCTGACATCCGTCTGGAAACTGCTCATTCTCTGCAGATGCCCTAACACCAAGAGCACTGTTACACAACTTTTAGACATTCTAGAAACGCTTACAAATTGACAGACTGACACTTAACAGTGGGCTATGTGAGTTTTAAAAATGTGTTTATCTCTTCTCCAAAAATGCTGTTGTGGCCGGGCACAGTGGCTCACACCTGTAATCCCAGCACTCTGGGAAGCTGAGGCGGGCAGATCATCCGAGCTCAGGAGTTTGAGACCAGCCTGAGCAAGAGCGAGACCCCGTCTCTACTAAAAATAGAAAGAAATTAGCTGGACAACTAAAAATATATAGAAAAAATTAGCGGGGCATGGTGGCGCATGCCTGTCATCCCAGTTACTCAGGAGGCTGAGGCAGGAGGATCGCTTGAGCCCGGGAGTTTGAAGTTGCTGTGAGCTAGGCTGAAGCCATGGCACTCTAGCCCTGGCAACAGAGTGAGACTGTCTCAAAAAAAAAAAAAAAAATTCTGTCATCTCTACATACACCATGGACTTCTTCTTTTGTGAAATATTTCAAATGTACAGAAAAGAACAGCGTAATGTAGCCAACACCTACATTTAACAAATATTAACATTTTGCCCTATTTGTTCCAACTTTTATTGAGAAATAAAACATTACCAATTGAATAGAAACTCCCTTTTTGCTTCTTCCCAGATTGCATTCTCCTCTCTCTGCCCTCCTCAGAGGTGGCCACTGAAGTTGTGTGTATCCTTCCTGTCCATGTTTTTACATTTTTACTATATATGTACTCATAAATAATACATATTGTTTTGCTTGCTTTTAAATTTTACCAAAACTGGTATTATCACTTTTGTTCCCTTGATCTCCTCTTCCTCCCTTGGACTTTTCTGGAAAAAAAAACCCAACACTCTCCGTTTACTCGCCAATAGCACTCAAGCAAATGACACCGACTAGGGGAAAGCACGCAAGCGTGGTGAAGGAGCTCTCCTTAAATTCGGGCCCACTGGCCTCAGGAGGGTCTTTAGTGCTGCCCTTCAATGCTGCTTCGCTTTCTTAGCTGATTCACTCTCTTTTGTGGCCAATTATTTCATGACTTCTTCTCTTTCCTCAAACTTCCAACACCTCCCATTTCCTCACTTTTAGCTGATGACCTTGCTTCTTATTGCACTGAGAACAGAGAAACAATCTAAAAAGTATGACCAACCCCTACATGTGTTCCAAATTCTCTGCTTTCCCTTCTGTTACTATGGATAGACTGTCAGTGCTCCCATGTGAATCCAAGACTTCCCCTTTTCCCCCAAATCCCATTCCCTCTCACCTCCTCGAGGATATTGTTCTGTACTGGATCGTTTCCATCAACATGCGCACACTCTCTCTGTGTACTTCCTATCTTGAAAAAAACATAACCCCTTAACATATCCCCCCCTCAATCACCATCCCATTTTCCTCCCTCCTTCTACAGAAAAACTCCTCAAAAATATCCTCCTCTCCACTTGCACTTCTCCTATTCTTGCTAGAACCTACTCCAAACAGGCTTTCATCACCACCACTCCCCTGAAACGCTCATCAAGGTCATGGATGATCTTCACTTTGCTAAATCCAACAATAAGTGCTCAGTCTTCATCTTACTGAGCCTCTCAGCAGCATTTGACATATTACTCCCTCCTTCCTGAAATAGCTTCTTTTTGGTTCTCTTCAAATCTCACTGAAGGCTCCTTTTAAGTCTCTTTCACTGGTCCCTACTCTTCCTTCCCAACTCTAAATTTGTGGGACCCCACGGCTCAGTCCTAAGACCTTTCCTCTGTGAACACAAACTCACTAGGTGATGGCATCCCGCCCCGTGGTTTCAGACACCATCTTTACACTCACCACTCTCAAACTGACATCTCGCCCTCTTGCCTGAACTCTGGGCCCATATGCTATTCAGCCGCCTACTTAAGGTCTGATAAGCGTCTCTAACGCAACATGTTTAAAACCAAACTCTTAATGCCCTCCCCTGAGCCTGTTCCTCCCACAGAGTTCACCATCTTATTAAAAGGCACCATCGGAGTCTCCACACCTGATGTCTCCCCTTGTCTCTCACATGCCATGGCAGCAAGTTGTGTCTTCTCTACCTTCACAGTATTTCAGAACACTTTGAACAACATCCACTTCTCACCACCTCTGCCACGATCACCCCTTGCCTGGGTGACGGAAGTGGCCTTCTACCGGGGCTCCCTGCCCTCTTTGTGCTCCCGCCTCTCCAATCTGCCTTCTGCATGGCAGCTAGAGTAATCCACACTGCTAGTCGTATTCTGTCACTCTTTAGCTCAAACCCTCCAGTGCTTACCCCTGCCCTTCAGATGTCCTTGCTGTGGCCTTCAAGGCCCTGTATACCCCGTCCCCTACTTCCTCTTTTACTTCATCTTCTGTCATCTCTTCTCCCGACCCCACCCACACCAGCCTTGTTGTTCTTCAAACACCAAGTACACTCCTGCCTCAGAGCCATTGCTCAGACCAGTCCTTTGCCTGAACATTTCTCCCCCTGGATATCCCCACGCCAAACCCCTCAGCTCCTCAGCTCTCTCCTCGGGTGTCATCTATGAGGACAGCCTTGTCCCACCACCTTGTACAAAATAGCAGCCCCACCTCACAATCACTCCCCTTCCACTCGCCCTGCTTTATTTTTCCCCATGGTGCTTATCATCACCCAACATATTATACATTTATTTATTTATTGTGAATGCAAACCATCGCAAGAGCAGGGACTTTGTTTTATTCACTGTTATATTCTCGATACCAGGCCAGTTCCTGGTATGTAATAGCAGCTCAATAAATATTCGTCGAATGAATGAACAAATGAACAAATTATTTTTCCTAAAAGTTTTACAGTTTTGCATTTTTCATATTTAGTTCTTAATTCAACTGCAATTTATTTTTGTATATGATTTGAAGTAGGGAGCTAATTTATTTTTATGTGGAAAGCCAATCATGCCATTGCTATTTATTGACTGGTCCTTCTGTTTCTTTTTTTCTTTCTTTCTTTCTTTCTTTCTTTTTCTTTCTTTCTTTCTTTCTTTCTTTCTTTCTTTCTTCTTTCTTTCTTTCTTGCTTTCTTTCTTTCTTTTTCTTCCTTCCTTCCTTCCTTCCTTTCTCTCTCTCTTTCTTTCTTTCTTTCTTTCTTTTTCTTCCTTCCTTCCTTTTTCTTTCTTTCTTTCTTTCTTTCTTTCTTTCTTTCTTTCTTTCTTTCTTTCTTTCTTTTTCTTCCTTCCTTCCTTCCTT